>JAGFNQ010002273.1:230217-417536 GCA_024364735.1 Boesenbergia rotunda
TTAGGTGTGGAAATGGGACAGTCGACTGGTGTCTAGGCAGTGGACTGGTATATGCCACAGAAAGATCAGTCGACTGCTAATGGGGCAGTCGACTGGTGGTGGCTGGAAATTCAAACATTGGGCTTGCAACGGTCGAATTTACGTTGGACCTGTCGACTGGTAGCGGGTTTCTCATTCTTGAGAACTATTTAATGGGGCTCGGTTTTGGCTGAGAATTTCTGACGAAATGAGCTTGGTTAGAGCTCATTAGTAGTCTTTTGTGCTCAAAAGTGTTGTTCGGGTTGTGGCGAGGTTTCTCCACCCACAAGGAGCTACACGAGCTAGCCGTAGGTCTTCCAGGGAGTCATCCACCGACGGATCAGGATCGTCCACCTTACGGACAGTCGTGGAGTAGGAGCGTCATCTCCAAACCACGTAAAGGTGACGTGTTAGCGTTAGTTTGATTTTGTTATTATTGTTCCGCTTGTGCAATCTAACATTGTAGGAAGAACGAATCGAAAAATTGTTATTCACCCCCCCCCTCTAGCAAACGGTACGATCCTATCAGGGCTGGTCTTATCGCTGCTGCGATTTTGGTGGTTTGGATGAAGCTTGATCGCGACGTGGCAGGCGCCCAAGAGCTTACAGGAACTCGAGATGCTAGTATATAAAGGGGTTCGACCCCTCATCTCAGGACATCATCTTTCACATCCGCTAAAGCAGTCTGTACGAAGCAAAAGTGCTCAAGGCGAAGCTCTACGACCAAAGAGGCTCCAGGAGGAAGTGTGCTGCACTTCGGACTTCTGGATTGGCCGGATCTTTAATTTTCTTTTGGTTTGCTTTTTTTTACGTACTAAATTTATTTATTCTCTGAGTGTAATTCAAACTGTAAGACGAGTTTCTCCGCCTCCGGAAAGTCCGGAAAGAAGACTACTAGTGGACTCACGATTGAGTGTTTAGGCCTTGGATGTACTGACCCTGTGGGGTTAGGAACCAAGTAAATCCTGCGTGTTTATCTTTGTGTCTTTCTTTGTTTATTTTTCCGCTGTGTACTAATCCTGATAGAAAGACCGATTAAACATAATTTTTTGATGAAATTTCGACAAATCTCTCGAGTCAATATTCACTCCCTATAGACCGACACCAATCCTATACAATCTCCCCCTTTTTGATGTGTGACAAAATGTTTAAGTTAGGCGTAAAAAATAGTAATTTGAAAATTAAAGGCATAATATACTAAGAAGCATAAATATGCAACCTCCCCCTTAACCTATGCCCTATCACATGATTTTCAAATTTTGCATAATATGAGGAAATAAGTTAAGTTCTAACTTAAACCCTTCCACTCTTCCCCTTTAACGCCATTAAAAAGATTATACCAATCAATTTTAACCTATGGTATCAAAGTAAAATAAGTTTTTAAATCCTAAAAATAAGTAGAAATCAAAAACTCAGGGTACAAATCGACTGATATCTGTCTCAGTCGACTGACCTCACCGAAATAATTCCCATAGAATTATCAGTCGACTGATCCTCTGCACCAGTCGACTAGCACTAATCTGTTCTAAATTTTAGCCTTTTAAGCTGAAATTCATAAATGCATCAAAAATTATAGAAAATTCAAAAAAAATATAGAATTTTTCAAACATATTTATTTTGATATCCTCTATCAGGGAAAAATATATTTTCATGAAAAATTGAAATATTTTTAACCTTTTGACCAAAACTCAAAAACTTAAAAAATCTTCAATTTTGTATTAAGTTTAAGCCCTAGTTTTGAAACCATATGTTTTTCAACTCTGTACATCAACAAATAAAACACAAAATTATTTTTAAAATCTTTAAAATATCCAACTATGATCTATAGATAAGATGTTCATTGATTAAACATTTACTTTCCCCATAATTGGTCTATTGTTACTAAATTAATACATTTAATAACTCATCAAAATGTCATAAGCACAAGTGAATTATATGCATCATCCTAACATCTCATATGCATAAATAAAACTATAAATCAAATCATTATGAGATGTAATAAAGATAATCTCTACATAGCTCATTTGATCATGAATGTATTTAGGCTAAATGCTCCCCCTAATGTACTAAGTCAACCAATTTTCAAAAATTTAAAATTTTAACACACATAGTTGACTTATCCCTAAATCCTCTAACCCTTGAGTATTGACTTTGGCACCAAATAGAAATGCTTCCTAATTGGGTTGGCCAAATATTCCTTAGAGATTCATTTCCTATCTAGGGTCTTAGTTTTTAATTGTCCTCTAGCAAGTAAATAATGATAGGTCTTTCCATTACTAGAATCCTTGTATCCTAAACTATTTTCTTGAAATTAACTCCCAATGATCATGTCTAGCATTTTTTAGCCAATTTTAAATTTTCTAAGGGCTTTGGTAAGGTTATCCACTTTTCCCTTAATTCTTATTTTCCTCTTCTAAGCATGAATCATTTAGACTAGAAGAAGAGGAAGCACGCATACTTTCCCCAAATATCATATATTCTAGTTTTTCATTAAGTATGCAAATCTCATTTTTCAAATATTTAATTTTCTTTCTAGCTATAAATAAATCATCATTAGTACTAGAAACTATTTTAACTAAAGTAGTAGTGGGTAGATTATATACCTCACTTACCAAGATGCCCAAGTCCGAAGTTTGATCTCACACTTCACTTGAGCTCCCTTCATCTTCACTTGAGCTCTTTTCTTCTTCAACCTCGGATGACGTAGAGGCAATGTCTTCAATTCCCATTAGGGAAAAATGGGACACATGGTGTTCTTCCTCTTATGATGATGAAGGATCATCTCATGTTACCTTTAAATTTTGGACCTTTTTTTGTTTTCTTCTTTTCTTCCTTCTTTTTATCTTCCTTGTTAAAAATGGGACAATCATCCCTTATATGTCTTTCCTCTTGGCAATTGTAGCATATTATTTTCCTTCTCCTACTTGAGTTTTTCCTAGCATGAGATTTGCTAGTTGAAAAATGTTTAAAAGTTTTTCTCATTTTTCTTACCATATATGTCTCTTCATCACTATCCATGGAGGCACTTGATTCTTCCAAATCGAATGATGAGGCCTTCTTCTTTTTGCCCATTCCCTTGTTTGTCACAAGGGCTACTCCTCTTAGTTTGTAGACTTCTCCATCCAATCCACCAATCTGAGTTTCATAGAGCTCCATGGTTGAGAAGAATTCATCTAGAGAACTTTTATCTAGGTCCTTGGATATGTAGTATGAGTGCACCATTGAGCTCCAATTTGTAATTCTTGGGAAGGCATTGATGGCTTTTATCAAGATGTCTCGATTAGAGATTTGCTCACCTACACTTGTTAGTCTATTTAAAATTTTCTTAATTCTAGAATGTAAACTAGATACTTTTTCTCTTTTGTCAAGCTTGATGTTGTTGAGTTGAGATCGGAGAAGGTCTATTTTTGCCAATTTTGCTTCCGATGTGCCTTCATGAAGCTCTACTAGCTTATCCCATAAATCCTTCGCACTCATGTACCTTCTGATCCGAGTTATCTCATGTTGAGAAAGCACACTTAAATGATGATGCAAAGCTTTTGAATTTGCTAAATAATCATCCTTTTGCTTCTGTTGGTGCAAAGTGCATTAGTTATGAACAGTCAACTTCTAGTGTTTTGATGTTTGATAATATAAGATGTAGTATGTAGTCAAAGTGATTAAGGGTTAAACCAAACAGGACCTGACGTTTGGTAGGGTAAACCCAGGTTTGATCAATTTGACAAAAGGTTAAGCCAAACAGGATCTGATGTTTGGCAGAGTGAAGAGGACCCAGGGTTGGTCAGGTTGACCAAGGGAATAAACTAAACTGGACTTGAGGTTTGGTATACTTACCTGAAAGTTGGAAGAAGTCTAGTCAGGATTAAGATGACTAGTAAAAAAGTGATATAGTGGAAGAAATCCTGGTGAGTGAAGCTGGGTCCTAGTGAGTGAAGCTAGGTGGAAGAAATCATAGTGAGCGAAGCTAGGTGGAAGAAATCTCGGTGAGTGAAGTTGGGTCCTAGTGAGTGAAGCTAAGTGAAAGAAATCCTAGGGAGTGAAACTGGGTCCTAGGGAGTGAAGCTAGGTGGACGAAGTCATGGTGAGTAAAGCCGGGCATGAAGTCTTAGTCCGGGGGACTGAGCACGAAGTCCTGGTCGGGGATCGGGCAACGGAGTCTTAGCCGAGCGAGGACTACGGACAGAAGTAGAGACGGATCGAGGTCGAACTTCTCAAGATCCGGGAGTCTCGGAGGTCGAGCACGAAGTCCTAGTCGAGGATTGGGTAAAAGACTTAGCCGAGCAGGGATCGCGGACAGAAGTAGATACAAGTCGAGGTCGGACGTCTCGAGATCCGAGTTCTCGGAGGCTGAGAAAAAGTCCAATCGGAGGTTCCGGTTGGCAAAGGTAACTTCTCCAGGATGGAGTAGGTGAGGACGCGTTCCCCGGGAAAGGGAACAGTAGGTGTCGGTTCGACCTAAGGTTTCAGGTGAAATCCAAAGTCAGAACCAATAAACTAAGGCATAAGATTATTTATATGTTTGTCTTGTATTTGTTGTCTTGCAGGTACCTGGAGTTGGAGGCAAGATAGGAGAGCAAACGCAGGAAAAACTGGACATGGGAAGAAGCTTCCTGACACCTAAATGAATCAGGTGCCCAGAATGGTTGGGCGCCCTGGTTAAGGGCGGACCTTCCTAGGCGCATGGTAAGCCAGGAGCCTGAGGCTTCCCAGGTGCCTGGGAGGCTCCCAGGCACATGGGAAGTTTTATCCCTGCGTGATTCAGCCGCTACGGATCAACGTTTGACTACGCCCAAGAGCTGACTATAAATAGGGGTTCGACCCCTCACTTCAAGCGACCAAGTTTTCCATCCGCCAAAGCATTCTGTGCGAAGCAAAAGCACTAAAGTCGAAGCTCTGCAACCAAGGAGGCTCCAAGAGGAAGTGCATTGCACTTCGGACTTCCGGATTGGCCGGATCTTCGTTTTTGTTTGGTTTGCTTTTAGTTTACAAAATTGTACTTGTTTATTATCATTTTCCTTGATTGTACTTAAACTGTAAGACGGGTTTCTCCACCTCCGGAAAGTCTGGAAAGGAGACCACTAGTGGACTCGCGCTGAGTACTTAGGCCTTGGACATACTGACCCTGGGGGGTTGGGAACCAAGTAAATCCAACGAGTTTTTCTTGCTATGTCTTTCTTGCTATGTTTTTCTTGCCCCTTGATCGAATGATAAAGTTCCGACGAGAAAGTTCGACTCAATATTCACCCCAGCCCCACCCCTCTATCGACCGGCACTGATCGCACAGCTTCTTGCTCCACCTTATTTTTTCGAGTGGCTTGCTTTCTTGATCCCTAGACACTTCAAAATCGTTTTCCATAATTAACATTATATGAAAATCGTTTTCCATCATTTTCTTCCACCAAGAAAATTCTCCTTCAAATTTAGATGGTAGGATGTGCGAGTCGGCCATTTTGATAAAATTACTCTTCTAGGTAGTTAGTCCGTTGAAGGGCAACCTGGCTCTAATACCACTTGTATGGGATCGTAGACCGGCTAGAGGGGGGTGAATAGCTGGTCACCCAAATTCGTCGGTTCTTCCTACACAGTTAGTTATGCTAGCGGAAATCAAACTAAACAATTAAAAATAATGCTAACACTTAACCTTTTATATGGTTCGGAGATTGCTTCCTCCTACTTCACGGCGTGTTCTTGAGGTGGACGAACCCTCAATCCTTCGGTGAATTAATCCTCGACAATCTTCGACTAAATCTTTCTCATTCTCAGTGGAGAACAACCTCTCACAAAGTCTCTCTTCTCTTTACAAGATAAGAGCTAGGATTTGAGGAAGAGAGTAAACTTGGAAGCTTGAGCACTTGAGCAAGAAGATCTTTCACAAAAAAACCGCTAACCCTTCTCAAGTCTCAAGCTCCCCTTTAAATAGAGGAGAGAGTCGTTAACAAAACAACTCAGCCTCGATACCAGTCGACTGGTGCTCAACCAACGACTAGCTAACGGCTAGCTTTCGAACAGACCAGTCGACTGCCATCCAGACCAATTGACTGTCATCTAGACTAGTCTATTGATTCTACTGTTCGAAACTTACAAAAAGTTCAGTCGATTGGTGTCCCTACTAGTCGACTGATCTTGTTACACACTCATCCTCCCTAAGTCGTCCTTGGAAGCTCTCTTCCTTTGACTCTCGTCCCTCAGATGCATCCAAGCTTTCAGCTCGTCTTGATGTCATCCTTTGTGTATGCCTTGAAGTCTGCTTCCTCCCTCGGCTCCACTTCGTTGCTCCTTGTCCAGCGGCCCCTCGGATGTGTCATCCTTTACCGACTCAAGGACCCAAGAACTAAGATGAGATCTCTCATATGTGTGTTCCACCAAGTCCTGCATGACTCAAATACACATTAAAATAATATGAAACCTAACTAAATCATATTGATACACACATCAAAACTCATGATCTATCCAATCAAACTTGGGTCGATTGCACCAACAATAAGCACCCTAATCTCATTTCTTTTTTGAGACTGATAATTTCATATGGATTTACGTAAACTAGGATCTCATTCGATAGTAATATTTGTAGGGATCTCTAGGTAAAATATTCAAAAATCACAGCGAAAATAAGAGATCCCACGAGCGATCCATGCGAAAGAAAACTTATACAAAGTTAATTTACAAATTCCTATCGTATAAATATACCTTTGGCGCGTGCCCTTCGCTTATCCCGCTTGTCCAAGGTATGTCGGATCTCTTGCATATTCAAGTGTCTGTGCCTCTATACATATCCATACGAACACAATCTCTCAAGCTTCGGAGAAGAATCACCTTTGTGGTGCTAGCCAAAGAGGAGATTCACAAAGCAAGAAGGAGAGGGAGAAGAAGGATTTTGGCCAAGAGAAGGAAGGGAAGGAAGAATGACAAGTTCTTCATCTAAATGATAAGAAAAACTCTTTTACACTCATCCCATGAATATGAAGAGTTTTTGTCCCTTTAGCTTCCCTCCATTAATACTAATAAAAACCTACTTAGAGCACATTTTCTCATGTGGCTCTTCAACTTCTCTTCATCCAATGAAGAGAAGCTTTTCTTCTTCCTCTATTATTAATTTATTAAACATTTTAATAAATTAATATCTCATTCAAATATGGTTGAGTCTAATCTAAATGAGTCAAACTCAAATTAGATTTTAATCCCATAATCCAATTGGATTCACTTGAGTCTAACTCAATTAATCCAATTCGGATCAAATCTTAGTCAAATTAAGATCAATTAATCTCCGAAGTATCGTGTCCTTAGTGTGTGACCCAATAGGTTCTCGTAACGTTGGCAATATGTCTAAACCGCTTTAGACACATAAGCAATGAGCGACATCTAGCAATACATCATTGCTACCCAAATGACGAGAAAATCGAGATCCGACTTAATCTCCGTGACTATGAAAATATATGACCTTATCCTTCCATCCTCGATATCTAGATTGATCAATGAGGCATAGACCGTGTCATCTTCGATCAATCTTTGTGTTTCTTGATCCCCGAGTAGACTCACTCAAACAAATGAGCTCAATATCTCATATTGACTCATTTGAGCATGATCATGCGTTTTAGTAGTCCTACTCGATCAAGGGGCCCACAGATATCACTCCCATCATATGGGAGGGATAGATCTCATCTACATCACTCACATGCCTCCACATAATTCATTACATACCCAGTGATCGCTTTTATAGTCCACCCTGTTACGGGTGACGTTTGACGATACCAAAGTACATAACTCCTTATGTAGGGAACCGTAGTGACTTTAGGTCTAAGGACTATTCATACTAATAGTCACATGAGAAAGTTTATGATACTCATATGACAATCTATAAAATTTTCCCATGGCGGGTCAATTCAGTACACATTCTCTAATACCCATGTATCAACTTGATATCATATATCCATGACTTGTGAGCTCAAGTCATCAATTGACCTACATACTAGTCTCCATGCATTAATATTGACCTTGAATATTAATGTTTGACTAGGAATGATTTAGTATAGTGTTCTCTACATCATCTCACTATCGATTTAACCAATCGATATATGTAGATAAGAACCTACTACCCAAAGACATTATTATACTTAGTTATTTGACACAAATATAAAGTACAATAACCAAACATGTCTTTATTAATGATAGAATATGATACAAAAAATCTCTAGTCAATCATCACATAATTGACTCTAGGGCTCCTACTAGCAATATCATCATCTTTATCAATCTTTCAAAACTTTATTGGAGAAAGTTCTATAGTTGGAGCTTTATCTTCGATAAGATTGAGAACTCGAATTGAATATTGTCATGAGCAATATTAGAGAAACTATCTTTTGAACATCTTTTCTAGAAGTAGAAATCATTTTTTTTACTCATAATGAACCTATATGAAAAATATTGATAACCAATCAATTGATATAAAAATATCACATATATAATAAACAATTATATTGATAAAACATAAAATTTACTGAGCTTATGAATAATCCAAGATGAAGGCGATATTGAATTACAACTCCAAGAAGTTGAGAAATAGAGATGAAAACTTTGATTTAAGGCTTCTAGCATCCTTGTCTCCTTGTGTTCTTCAATATTCTCTGCTACTATCCATCTACCTTTGAAATTCTAACTCTAGGAATTCGAGAAATAAAGATGAAAATTTTGATTTAGGCTTTCAACTTCTCTTTATATTAGGACTAAAAGGAATTTAGATATCTCCACAATGGTATGATATTGTCCATTTTGGACCTAAACCCTCATAGTTTTGCTCTTAGAATCTAAAAAAGACTTTATACCAATGGAGATATTTTTTCCTTATAAGCCTATGATCTATTCTATGTGTTTTCAATGTCAGACTATGTTTGCAAACTTGCAACCTCAATATTTTGTTCTTCAATCATTGCTTTTATCTATCGGACTTTGAAATTGTAACTCCACAAATATGAGAAATAGAGATTAGAAATTTAAGGGCTTTCAGCTTCTTATTATTCTTCAATCACCGCTTCCATGGGACTTTGAAATTTCAACTTCAAAAATTTTAGAGGAGAAATTTGATCTAGGGTTTTTGATTTTTTTTCTACTTCCGACTTCAATCGCCGCTTGGGGCTTCGACGTTTCGGACGAAACTTCAATCGCTACTTGGGGCTTTTGCATTTCGGACGAAGCTTCAACTGCCGCTTGGGGCTTCGGCGTTTCTAACTTTGGAATTCGAACATTCACGATCTCATCTTCTTTATTAATTTTTTTTAAATTTATTTGTAAGAAAAAATTATTTAAAGTTTACATTAAAAATTGAGGGATAGTAAATAATTTTTTATTAAAAATTAAGGGGATGAACTGGTGGGGTGGGCGACTAGGGTGCAGTGACACCCACCACCCCTGCTTTCATCTATGAGGAAGGAGATGTATATAATACATAAGGATGAAGACAGAAAATAAAAATAGAATCCTAATATGATCTATTATCCTCCCTCATTCTCACCCTTACACGTTAAAATTGGAGATGAAGGTCTTAATAATTAGTGCGTCATCATGAAGAACTTCTATTCCCTGTAGATTTTGTGGTTTGAAGCTGATATGTATCCCTTGTGTTTGCGATTGGCTAGAACCTACTTCATGAATTTCTAGCCTACGTGCGTGCACTTTTTGTGCTCTATTAGTGTCGTTGTCGGTGGGGCCTCAGGAAATTACGTGAAGCTTATCTAGTTGTTTGGGAGTCGATGCCTACCGCCCAGTACTGGGGAGACCCTATCTGGGTTGTCCTCCCTGTCTATAATTTCTTTTGTTGTTTGGTGGGGGTCTTTGGTGTTGGAATCCCCTATGGGCCGACTGGCTCATATCCTGGGATACTACTGGCAGACCTGAGTGTTGTGGCTTCCAGTTTGATGGTAGGAGCAGAATGACGATATCTAGTGGTGAGGCTCAGCAAAAGATATCCTAGCGACCTCCACATGCTGGACATGGACATGTCCTAGAGCTGGGACAGGATGAGTCCACCTGGGTCCCATCGGAGGTTCGAGTCGTAGGGGAACTCTTTGCTTAGTGGGGAAGGGCAGAGCAGACAATACTTCTTTCTTCGAAACGGCTTGCACTTGTTCGACATTGATATATTTATTAGCTTATCCCATGATATTATTGAAATCCTTAGGAAGCTTCCTTATCATAGAACGGAAAAAATCTCCATCCAACAGTCCCTGTAAAAAAATGCTCACCAATATTTCTGGGGTAACAGAGGGAACATCCATCATAGTCTAATTGAATATCTTGATATAAGCTCTCAGGATTTCTTTTGGTCCCTACTTCAAAGTGAACATACTATGTTAGTCTTGTGGTATCATTTGCTACTGGCAAAGTGTTAGAGAAAAACCTTTCTGAAGTCTTTGAAACTGTGAATGGACTCCAGGGGAATCGATCAAACCATCTTTGTGTCGAGCCAAAGAGTGTTGTTGGAAACACTCGGCACTTAACGTCATCAGTATATTAGTGAAGCAGAGTGACATTCTCTAATTTTCGGAGATGATCTTTGGGATCTATAGCCCCCCCCCCCCCCCCCCGCGTCCCCAATATTCTCGGATCGACATTGTTCGAAAACGATGAGGTAATTTATCCTTCAAAATTTTCCTAGAGAATGGGATACTTGGTTGCTCGAACGAGTTTGCGGTCGATTGGAGTCTTGCCCTTCTTCAAGTCCCTAGCAAAGATAATGTACGAGGAAGATCCTTGAGTCTGCTCGGATTTGCTGTTATCGCTAACAACCGGTGGTCGGATAAAACCCCTTGAAAATTACAAATTTTGATCCGGCCTAGATCCCTCCTCCCTGACCTGTGGTTCCATAGCAAACCTTGCTGGGGCGTTTGAATGTGGGAGACCGGTCATTTGCTACTTTTGTGCTAGCAATTGTGCCTTTGCTGCTACTAGTAGTTCTAGATCTTCATGTGACAAGGTAACGGTAGTGATTTTCCCAACATTATCCATCTTCACGTCTTAAAGTAGGTGTAGAATTTCCACATATGATGCCTAATTTGATCCTGTCTGAAAGCTATGGGGGATGGGCTGCCGGTGAAGTGGAGTGGAGGTTAACCACAAGAAGATCCCACTTATAGTTGGAAAACACTCAGAGAAGGGAGTGTTAGAAGTAGGTCAGGAGGTCCTCGGCGTAGCTATAAGAGGTCCTCGGCGTAGCTATTCTGACGCTCAAGACAATACTAGGAAACAACAAATGGTGGTCGAAAATGAAATGAACTTTGCAGAGAAAAATATAAGTGTGCCTGCATTATGGAGAAGAGACCCTTATAACACCCTTTACATCCCCCACTCTAATGAGGTGTTATACAGCATAAATGAGGCTATCAAATCACTATATTTCAAGTATGGAAAGCAGTCACATCACTACTGTATAATAATCATCTTGTATTTAATATGTATCTATACAAGATACTTCTCGTTTTTCTGACAATTACACTTTGGGCTCTATCCCTCAAAGGGAGTTTTGGGATATTATGCCCAACGGGCTGACAGGCTAATAGGGCTAACGGACCAATAGCCTGATGGGCCTAGTGGGCTTTAAGAAAAGACTTTTACTCCCGAGAGGATTAGGGGTTGGTCGGTTTTTTTAAGCATTTGTTTGGGCCATCATGAGGCTAAGTCTTGCTTGTTTGCTTGAGAAACCATCCAAGAAGATGAATCTCTAGCCTTTGCATTCCTAGGGATCATATAGTGTTTGATCGGATTCATCTGTCCAATTGTTCAAGAGCTCCCCTAACTCGCTTGGGTCCTTAGTTCAGGTGATGTTCTCCACTATAAAGGACTCTAGATGTCTGACTTGATATGTCTCTCTTCAAAGTCCAGTCAGTTATATCTGCTTAGATGCCCAAATAGGTCTGCCTTAGCGGTTGACCTAGAGCTTTCATTTGACACGATCATTCGTCCAGCCTTTGCTAGGGCTCTCCTAAGCGTCCAATCGGACATTGGATTCGGTGTGCACTGGATCTACCTCTTACTTTGCCCTCCACGTCAGCCAACCCCTTGACTCTTTTCCTCGGGGTCCACCAAAGTGATCGGATCATCAATCGATTTAATATCATCGATAATCGATTAAATATAAATAGATAAATTATAGAGAATATTTTATCGTAACATAATGATGTTTTATATAGAAAAATTAAATATCTAATAAGATATTTGGAATCCATTAGAAATTGATTCTAAAATTTATAAAACTAATCATTATATAATTACCAATGGTACCAGGGCAATTTACCTTTAATTTATTCATGTCAGATTTGACGTAATTGAATATCTTTCCTTTTTTTATTATGTTGTCAAATTTAGCAAAAAAGTATATTTAAAAAATAAAATAATTTGAACCGGAGCCGCCGCTCGACGCGGCGTCGTGTACGAAACGAGTTGATATTAACTTAATAACTTGTTACCCACATCTTCCGTTACCGCGTAGCCAAATCATCTTTGACACGTCATCTGCAAATGGCGTACTTGTTCGGAATCTGGATTTTGTTCATTTCTTATTTTAGTCCCTGTAGTTTGAGAAAAAAATTAAATGACTAAAAAACAAATATTTCATTTTTTATCTAAAATCTTCTATTTTTTTAAATCTTTTCCGTAGCCAAGATTGATCAAATTTCTATTTGACTAACAGTAAAATAAAATAATAAAATGAAGGCACTAAATTACTAAAGTAGATTGGTTCCTCTAATATCCTCTCACGTGAATGTTTAATATCTTGATTTACTTCTCGAACGGGTTGTACAAGATAATCTTGGGTTAATAATTTTAAACCTTTTTATTTTTTTTATCGAGTTATATTTTACCTTTTTATATTTTAAAAATAATATTTAATCTTATTATTTTCTATCAAATTATATTTTACCCCTATATTTTAAAAAAATAATATTTACTCACCTTTGATGAACTGTAAGTGAGAAAACTTTTAAAAGATAATTATGATTTTATCTTTTTTAATTATTTTTTTTTTATAGATTTCAAGAGGAAAAAAGTATATTTAATTGGTCATTATATCATTCGATAAAAATTCTCATAAAATTCATGTATGCACCAACATAAATAATAGTAAGACAGTAACTTTGAAAGGGATAACAGGAAAAAAAACACTCATTCGATCACCCTCACCAAATCAAAAATAAAACAGAATTCTAAATTGATAAATCAAAATCAAATAAAGATGGAACAAAGTTCATCATTAAAAATCTCTTTCTCATCATTAAATGTGACAAACAATAAAGTAGAAGTGAAGTATTGGCGTGATAAAATTATACCAATACACAATTAAATAATATAACAAAATTCAGGAAGGAAGTTTATAAGCTATTTTTTTTTATTTACAAGGGGTATCCAAGCTTGCGCCCGACTAATCTGCTTGGCTGACCGGCCCTGCCCCACAACCTTCAACGAGAGTCTCCATCGGCCAACGAGGGTAAATCGTGGGAAGGAGACACGTGGTGACTTCACCACTGATGATATCGGTACCCAATGACCCGACAAGTTTATAGGCTATTGTGACTATGAAGTTAATACTCAAAATATCTTAATATATCATATAAATCCAAAACTACTAACATCAAGTAGATGTCCACTATTATTTGTATGCAAAGAAAATGGTAGTTCTGGTGCATATAGAAAACTGGTAGATGTAGGTCTTTTGTTTCTTCTTCTATTTTATCTATCCACCCGAAGAACTCATATCTATTATTCTTCTACATGTAAATAGTACATCCATAAACTAGTAGTGGTTTTGAATTTATATGGTATATTAAGATGTTTTAAGCATTAATCTTGTAGTCACAATAGCCTATAAACTTCCTTCCTGAATTTTGTAATGTCTTTGATATGCGTATTGTACTTTTATCATACCAACACTTCACTCCTATTTCATTGTACGTCACATTTAATGATGAGAAAGAGATTTTTAATAATGAACTTTATTCTATCTTCATTTAATTTTGGTTCATCAATTTAAAATTCTGACTTGTTTTTAGTTTGATGAGAATGGTGAAATGAGTTTTTGCTAGTTATTCCTTTTAGAGTTCCTGCTTTTCTATTGTTTATGCTAGTGAATGTATGAATTTTATGATAATTTATCGAATGATATAATGGTAAATTCAATATATTTTTTCCCTTTTGAGGTCCATCAAAAAATGATAAAAAAGATAAGGGATAATTATCTTTTATAAATTTTTTCACATTTTACTTTTGATTAAAAAGGATTAAATGTTATTTTTTTAACATATAGAGGAGTAAAATATAATTAAATAGAAACTAAAAATGTTAAATATTATTGATAAAATACAAAGAGTAAAATACAACTCAATAAAAATTATAGGGACTTAAAGTTATTTACCCTATAATCTTTTTGTCAAATCATTTTCGCGACGTCAATAATGAGCAGATAGAGGCCATCATTAAAATTTAAACAGAATATTCTCTTCTCACTGATAGATATCTCATATCTCTATTATCGTCCTCCCACTAATAGCATTTAGCAACATTAATTTACTATTATAAAAAAATTTTGATTAATTTCCATTCTACATCCATTTGGGGTTCGATTTTAATAATAAAATGCAATCAATTCCTCTATTTATCTAAAAAAAATTTGATTAGTTCAGATTTACGGATTATTCAAATTTTATAATTTTATGAATATTCTCAAGAACCCGTAAATATATAAATTAGATTTGAATAATATTTGATATTAAAATAAATAAATTTTTGAATCGATTCTGATTGCGTTTCGATGAAACGCCGAGGCCGCGAATGGAGCGGGTGAGGTTGAGCGATGGGACGAGGCTTCGCCACTCGCCTTCGAAGCCGGACTTCTGGTGGCTGCACTTCCTTCTCGCCCTCCTCCCTCTTCCGCTTCCTCGCAATCAAGACATCGAATTCGATCGGCCAGGAGAGAAAGCAGTGATTTTTGGTACCCTAGTTCCTCTCCCCTTCCCCTTTTTCTGTATATCATCTTTCCTCGAGTTAAATCCTCACCTTCTCGCGTCTTCTCCTTCCTTCCTCTAACCTAATACGCAATGGCCTGCTTTTGAGCCTGAAAGGTACGATCTTGCTTTAATCTTCTGCTTAAAGAGTAATTTTCCCTCTATTTTCTGCACAAAGAGACTGAACTTTTTTTTTTTTGCTCATTTTGTCACTTTCAAAATCTGGAGCCAATATGATCTTCCTTGCTAAGTTCATTGCTTTCTAATATCAAATTTTGCCCCTTCAGTTCTTTAGATACGTTGCTTGAGCATTATTTGCGCGTGAGCAACAATGGCATTTGGGAAGAGCTCCTTAATGGATTCTAGGAGGCCATCGTCATCGTCATCGTCATCGCATTGGTCAATGATGACCCCTGTCTTGTTCATTGCTCTTTGCTTGATTGGTGTTTGGATGATGACTTCAACTACTATAGTTCCTGTTGACGAGTTCTTGGGAAACAAATCACAGATGAAGCAACAGGTAACCGAGAGTGATACCAAGACGTACGAAGACAGCTCAGCAGATGTTCCTGATGAAGAAGGGAGAAGAGATGCCGATGGGAACATGGAGGAATCTGAGTCATCAGAAGAGCAGAGTATGATTGACAAAACTGATGAAAAGCCAACAGGAAAAGCTCAGAATGATGATCTTGGCAAGGATGGTGAGGGGAAGAAGGATGAAAATCCAAATCAGACTTCATATAATGATGAAATTGGGAATGCAGAGGGTGAAGAAACCATCAAAGAAGGCAGCCAAGCGACTAATGGTGGAGACACGAACACAGAAAAGGTTGCACAAGAAATTACAGATAGTGATCTAGGGAGGAAATCTTCCCAGCGGGCATTCAGGGATGAAAATGGAAAAATGGAGGGTGGAGAAATGGCCAAAGAAAGTGCAGAAATAAAAGTAAATAGTCAGGAGAAATGGCAAGAGAAGAGCAAGGAACAGACTTCTCAAGAAACCACAGTTAGTAAGCAGTTAAAGACAGCAGCACAGCATTCCACAAACCAAGATAAAAGCTCAGAGAATAGTTCAGATGATGCAAACAATGGAGATGTGGAAACAAATGATGGGGAAATGATCAATGAACCTATCGAAACACAAGAGGGTGGTCAAGAGATATATCAAGAGAAAATGTCGGAAGAGCATTATCAAGGATCTAGAGAGAGTAACAAGGAAACGGAAGTAGACCAAAAGTTTAATGAAGTGTCAGGAAATGGGAGAGATACTAGTTCAGAGCAAATTTCAGATGAAAGCAAAGGAGATAAGCAAGCAGGGCAGTATTTTAATGAAAAAATAGATAATGGGCAAAATAAGAGCATCGAGCAGAATGGTGAAATGTTGTTCGATGGAAAGGACCAAATACAAGTAACTGAAAAAGGCAAACAAAAGCCTAATGGGGCCACCTCAGTACTGCAAACCAAAGATCGCCTTTATGATGAGATGTTGTCTATTGGAGCTCAGTCAGAGCTACCAAATGAGAGCATTAGCCAGAATGGAGCATGGTCTACACAAGTGGCAGAGTCAAAGACTGAGGAGCAATTGCAAGCAGGATTGAAAGAACGCAAAAACATATACAGTTGGAAACTCTGCAATGTCACTGCAGGAGCTGACTATATTCCTTGCCTTGACAATGAGGAAGTCATTAAGAGGCTTAAAACTACTAAACACTATGAGCATCGAGAAAGGCACTGCCCTGATGATCCTCCTACATGCCTTGTTCCTCTCCCTGAAGGATATAAAGAATCATTTCGATGGCCACACAGCAGGAACAAGGTATTTGTCTTGCTGGCATATCTAGGTAACTTTAGCACGTTTGCTTCACCATTTAGCCAATCGACAACCTCTTCACAGTTTTAGTATTTACTGCAGATATGGTACTACAATGTTCCTCATACCTCACTAGCAACAATAAAGGGCCATCAAAATTGGGTGAAAGTCTCAGGAGAATTTGTTACTTTTCCTGGTGGAGGAACACAGTTCAAGCAGGGAGCATTACACTATATTGATTTCATTCAGGAGGTATGATAAACCTATCTTAGCCACAGTATGTCGAAGTATTTCTCAATCTGAATACCATTTTTAGGAGTAAAATGTGCAAATGTATTTAATGCAATATTTTATTTACAAGACTGTTATTTAATGCAATATTTTTTATCACTATCTTTTACTTTTAGTTACATACTCCCCTCATAAATACAAATGTTTTTATCAGAATCCAAATGCCTTGCATCAGCTTATAAATGATTATTATGAATGCCAACGCTATGCCCTTTTCAAAGGAATATTTCAAAAATGATAGACAACGTGAATTTTCAACGTGAATTCCAACATGGCACCGCAATTGCAACGATCCTCGACGGGTTCACCGTGCCTCCCAGGTTATAGTTTTGTTCGGGGCGGCGGCCGGAGGCCGCCGTCGGTGTCCAAGCGGCAATCGGACGTGTACACGAAAAGTGTCACATCATTCACGTTGAGTTTCACGCTATAATTTCACATTCTCTATCATAGCTCGGAATATTTTCGTGTTCCTTCTATGCTTTGCATAGAATGTTAAACAATGCCTAGAATCTTTTCTTCATGAGAGGTTATCTCCGTGTTAACTTCACCTTTTCTTATGTTGATTATTGCAAGTAATAAGCTTTTCTTATATAGAAAAGCAACTAGATGCTAATATCACCACCGCAACAAGATACTGCCCATTCTGTGTTCTCATTAATTAACACATTCTTATTTTCTGTTCATGTCTGTTCAATTCCTCATCTAAATTTATTCCTTAACATTCTCATCAATCTAAAGGCTAAAGAGAACAAACCTGATTTCACTGTGAGCAATGTGATCTCGTAGACATTTTCTTTCCATTGAAATTGGACCCTTTTGCATCTTATGTGGATGTTGTTAGCATGCCTATGCTTATCCATTCTTGTCTTTTATAGTCTGTACCTAGTATAGCTTGGGGAAAGAATAGCCGAGTTGTACTGGATGTTGGCTGTGGAGTGGCTAGCTTCGGAGGTTTTTTATTTGACAGAGATGTACTTACAATGTCATTTGCTCCTAAAGATGAGCATGAAGCTCAGGTGCAGTTTGCTCTTGAAAGAGGAATCCCAGCTATGTCAGCGGTCATGGGCACTAAGAGACTATCTTTCCCCGGAATGGTCTTCGATGTTATCCATTGCGCTCGTTGTAGGGTTCCTTGGCACATAGAAGGTAATTTGGATTCAAATATCAGTTCTTTAAGTTTTTCTTCAATATATACTTTCTGTTACTATGGAGGAGCTAACATTCAGCTCATCTGGCCAAAAATATTGCAGGTGGCAAGTTACTATTAGAGTTGAACCGGTTATTGCGGCCAGGCGGCTACTTTGTTTGGTCAGCTACACCTGTTTATCAAAAACTTCAAGTAGACGTTGAGATCTGGGAGGGTAAATGTTCATCCACCACTTTTAGACACTTATTCCTTATATATACTTTAATCTTAACTAAATGATATCTTCCTAAGGATATGTTAAGTGGTTTGTGTGAAATTGTTGCCAGCCATGTCAGAATTGACAAAGTCCATGTGCTGGGATATGTTGAACAAGACAAAGGATAAAATCAACCGAGTCGGCTGGTAATATATAAGAAGCCTCTGAACAATGAATGCTATGAGAAAAGACCCCAAAGCAATCCTCCCCTCTGTGAAGATTCTGACGACCCCAATGCAGCCTGGTAATCTTCTGTTTTAGTCGATTATTCTTATTTTTGATGCTCAATTTGTCAAGTTCATGCCTAAAACCAAAGTAAACAACTTCACTTATCCAGGAACATTCCTCTGCAAGCATGCATACACAAACTGCCTGTAGATCCTGCTCTTCGAGGATCGCAGTGGCCACAGCCATGGCCACAGAGACTGGAGAAGGCACCTTACTGGTTGAATGACTCACAGGTCGGAGTTTATGGGAAACCTGTGCCCAAGGACTTTATGACAGATTTTGAGCATTGGAAATATGTCATAAACAACTCTTATATGAAGGGAATGGGAATTGACTGGTCTATTGTGAGGAATGTCATGGACATGAGAGCCATATATGGAGGGTACGTGAGAAACATGCATTTTCGTTTTCTTCTATCCATTCCAATCAAGCTGTCGAGTACAATATACTTTTGATTTCTGTGAGTCATTTAGATTTCTTTGAGATACTGCAGAGAAGGCTGAATTGATAACTCATTCCATAGAAACATCTTGTGTCAGGTTTGCTGCAGCTCTGCAAGGAGAGGTGAATGCCTGGGTCATGAATGTTGTCTCTATCGATTCCCCGGATACTCTTCCAATTATATACGAGCGTGGGCTCTTTGGAATATACCATGACTGGTGTGAATCTTTCAGCACCTACCCAAGATCATATGATCTGCTCCATGCGGATCATCTATTCTCCAGACTGAAGAAGAGGTAAGCAATTTGTTCGTTAACTGCAAGAGTTTCTGTTAAGTTCTTTTTAGCATGAAGAATACATACCTTTTTATTCTTTTGTGTTGGGAAAAAAGAGAGGAACCTCAGTGTGTTAGCTAACATATCATAGTTTATCCGAAAGAGGTGTTCTCAAAACAAGGAGCAAAATAGCCATGGCGAAAGCCAACTATAGCAAAGCGAGAACAAAAAAGTTGCAAGGTGTGAGTGGTAAAATAGAATCGTCTATAATCTTGTAACTTGATCATAACAAGAAGGGTCTCTAACCAATTTGGAGCCATAGCCGAAGATAATAATGACCATCATGCAAGATTGGTGACAATATGACCATTCATATTTTCATTCATCGAAGATGGACACTTGGGCATAATCAAGATTTAAACTGTGTTGATTGAATTGGATGCTTAAGCTGATTGTTCTTAGGCTTTTACTGGTTAGAAGTATGAACATAATGGTTTCAGTTTCTCACCTGCACATGGAATGGTTATCCAAAAGCTTTAAATTATCTGGAAAGTGAGAAAACTCAGCTTCATCTCCTCTGATTCTGGTGTGCAGGTGCAAATTGTTGCCGGTTATATCTGAAGTGGATCGCATTCTGAGGCCGCAAGGCAAGCTCATTGTAAGAGACAGTGCAGACGTAATCGGTGAGGTTGAGAACATGGCCAAATCACTCAACTATGAAGTCAAAGTGACTTATTTGAAGGACAATGAGGGGTTCTTGTTCGTCCAGAAGACAATGTGGAGGCCAAAAGAAGTTGAGACCAGATTGCCATCGCTGGCTTAGAGCAGATGCAGACCTCTTCTTCTTCTTATTCATGTTAGGTCATATAATATGCCAATTTTAGATTTTGTTTAAAAAAATTATTCTTTTTATTCAAAATCACCTCCCCTTTTCGTGTTACACTCGCCGGAATAATGAGCAAAGCCCAGCGAATGACATAGTCGGTGCTGTCTCCCTCATCTCACTGTCCCCTCCTTCAAGCCCCAGCGATCGCTTGCCGCTCCTCTGCCTCAGCCTTCTTATCGCATCCACCGCTGGAGTGTGTCTTTCAGTCCCTCTGCTCCTGGCCGCACCGATAAGATGGTCAGCGTGCTCTCATATTCATGTGTTGCCTGACGATAACCATTTTAACATTGGACGATGGTTAGCGCCAATTATTTGGCATAACGGAGTTGAATACAGGCAATTAATAGAGATTGCTCTAACAACCACACCACAATATTCATAAAACCAAGCTCAGCAATGATACACCATATCATCAGATAGCACTAATTTTTTAAGTTATATTCAAGAGTTGCCTGTCGATGAAGATCTTAACAATTAGTGATGGTTAGAAGCAGAATTTCTCTGACAACTAAACCACAAATATTCATAAACTAAGCACTAATTCTGAAACTATATTCGAGTATTGCCTGACGACGATGATCTTGACAGTGGATGATGGTTAGGTGTGGAATTGTTTGGTATTGCGGAGTTGAACCCAGGATTCTGAGAGGCAGGAGCTGGGTGGATAGCAGAGAGCGGCAACCTGGGTCCAAACCCAAACATTTGCTGCCGTTGCATCAACTGCATCTGCCGATGGCCAGCATTAAGACTGTTGCCAAAGGAAGCCTGTGCACTCGCCGGCACGACCATGGGTGGCTGCCCAGTAGCTGGATTAGAGCCCATGGCTGCAGCAACTGCTACAGGGGCTGCTGGTGCTGCTCCCCCAGCTGATGGTACATTGTTCGGTGAGGCTCCAAAGCGGGTGGACATCATTCGGATGCGCTCAGTCGAAAGCCGCTGCCGCATCCTCTCAGACTGTTCACATTCCTTCAGCAGTAGGGTTTCTAGCTCTGCGAACTGCTTCAGCTTCAACTCCAATCTCTTCAGCTGCATACAACATTTTTTAGCACGTGATCAATGCACCATTATGCATTATGTTTCGAGGAAAATAGATAGGTAAGATTGTAGGCAATGGCAACAATCATGAGAGCCATCATTAGTGAAATACAGCTACTGATGGTTGACGATCTGTTATATCTCAATCAAGAGAAAAAAGTTGCAAGTCTCCAAGAGTAGTCCAATAGCATTGGCCATGGGGTGGGTTTATTTGGGTATTTGTAAATATCGAATATGTATAGGTGAATGTTATGATGCCCACCCCCCATTGGCCAACTCCCGCGCCCAACTGAGGGATGCCCATGTGCCAGGTGGGCCCACATAGGTGCCTCCCTCTCACGCACGGAAGGTGAGCACCATATCACCTACCTATATATATATCCTATATATATCTATAGAGAGAGAGTGTTTGTGTGTGTCTGTGTGAGGGCCAACCCATAAACATCTAGTGTTATTTTTTTCCCCCACTTCCTTCCGCCTAAATACTAAACCCTAAAAAAAAATTAAAAAATTAATACTAGATGTGTTTGCTCACGTATGGGTGTGTAGGAAAACATTTCACTCTATATATATACAAGATTTATTATGCATGTTTAACTTAAAAAAATATATTATGATCTTATTAACATATCATTATTAGGGCTTGATTTACATATATTAGACATTTTATGAAGAATTAAATTAGTTAATTTCAGAAGTTCATTTTGATATTATTTATGTTACTAAATGAGGTAGTGTTCAGGTTTGACTGGGTACCTCCGGGCAATGATGGGATCGGTGGGGGTAGAATAGTAACTGTCCATAACGGCTACACGCCAAGTATGTGTTTGGATATACCAAGTACAGATACTATTAGTTAAAAAATTCACAGTATCTTACCTGTTGCCACCCTTACCCACAAATATATGGGTTAAGAGAATCATCAATTAGAACATATCCACCAGGAGTAAAGTAGCTTTACTTGGACAGCTTAAATGGTAACATCAAATATGATTGTTACTTATGCACATCCTTTTGTTAGAAATCTTGGTCATAGGCTTCTACCCTTTAGTTATTCCCTTAAGTGTATATTTCTGTAACACCATATGTCTGCAGTGGACATGAGTGGAAAATTAAGGTCATTGACAACAAACGACAAAAAATGCATTGTAGCAGAAAAAATGGCAACTTTGCAACCATCCATGTATAGATTGTTAACTCAAGTTTGGATGAGAAACTTATCAAGCTTGGGAGCTCAAATGACCAAACTTAATCCAATAAAAATACAAAGTTGAATTTGATGATTAACTTTTACTGAGCTAAGGTTTGTTTTGGTAATTTCCAGGACTCAAGGGTCAAAGGCTGTATATGGCTATTTAAGGTCAAATCAATTGATCAAACAACCAGAAATCATAATAGCCTATCAAAACCATAGTTCATGTCTGTGTCTTTCCTAAATCTCTGGCTTACTAGGATTTGAAAACCAAGCCTAGAAAGTTCAGGCTTGACACCAACAAATCGGGAAGAATTCAAATAGCCTTTGATTTTTAGCTAAGCCCCGAGCAATTTGTTATTTAAGCAGTAATTGCGTATTTATACCTCAACCTTAATAGCCCTTCAGTACAGCCATGTGGGAAAAAAACCCATAACTTAGCACTACTCTAGAGCATAAAAGTCCAGCATGCTCAGCTTGCCACATATTCAAAATAAGTATATGATGTGCTGATTTTCTTGAACATCTCAGACAAAGGCAATCATCCTCAATGTGTGAGTGCCTTACAATATAAATAGTCATTTAATTGTAACAATGCAGTTCCATTGGTTCAGTATAGTAAGTGTCATGGCTTTACATGCTGTTTCGACAATAAAATAGGTCTTCTCCAACCCAAGTTTTGTAACCCTGAACGAAGCTCCTACCAATAGTACCCACGTCATAATACATTTGGATGGTCACTCCGAAACCAATCAACCATCACACAAGTTTGAGAATGAGTTAGGTGAAAAAGGTTGACGAATACCATAACATGAAAATTGAAATACAGCTTAAGAACCTAAATGCTGTCAAGTTATTATATCATAAGAATCTCCCAAGAGCTAGAGAATGCCATAACTGACAAATGTGAAGTGCTAAAATTCACAAGAAAAACAACTCGAGTGGAAATCTAACCTGATGATTTATAATAGTAGCAACCAGTCTCTGAATTTCACGTTCCTCTTGATCTGCAAATAATTTTGCTTTCACTGCAGCTGCAGACAGGCCAGCCATTGTAGCTTGTTCAACAAGTTCTGAAGCAAGCGAAGTAGAACCATTTTTAGCATGTCGCAATTGTACAGTTCCATTTACCAGTAAATTAAATTGAGCATGGCAATTGACGATTAGTTAATTACACAAGTAGAACCAGAAAATTATTAGCAACATACCGTTCTGACTGAAGCTTGCATGCGGTGCATGAGTATCAACATCAGCATGTAAATTATCAGATCCATTCCTTTAAAGATGAAAAAATGTCAAATATCGTTATTTGTAACAAGTCTAATTCGGTCTCAGCGTGGATATAAGTTATCTGCAAAAATAGAATGATAGACTATGCTGTGTATATGGAAGGCATGGTATGCCTAAGATATATGCTATGTCTAGCTCACTATACAATTATTCAATTAAAAATGAAAGATAAAAAAAATTAAAAAAGAATGCAATAGTAGATGCTGCATGAGAAAATTTCACCAAGAATTTCTTTAACAAGTGAAACTTGAAGGACTGACCTTGAGTCTTCTTTGGTCAAGACAGATAATGCTGCACTTGCACAGGCTGCAGCAACTCTTGGTCCAATGCAGAGGTCAAGAAGGCTACCTACAGATATTCAGACAATGCAATTTTTTTTAATAATATTACAAACACTTGAAACTTTCGTCAAACAACCAAGAATCATATATAAAAAAATTAATAAATTTTCAGAGCAAAGATTTGGTCAATTGCTAAATAAATTTTGAACAGATTAATCTTACTTTTGTCCAATATGATGTTCAATCTATGTCCAAATGTAAAACACAGGTTAAGGTGCTTAAAATTTTGTGCATAGGTGTGAGGATAATTAGAATCTATAAATTTTCACTATTTTGAGCCTATATCTGGGTCTACTCGTGAGCTAATAGATAAACTTTTATCACTGCTTGGTGACCTTGTTCATGAATTTAGCCATGGTAATAGTTCATTTATTTTTCAACGAAAGGAAAGCACAATGATACATAGAAACTACTCACCAGGGACATGACTGGATTAGAGGAATTAATAAATGGAAGTGGTTTGGCACTACTGAAATCTTGATTGCCTAATTGTAACAAACATAGTTAGCAAAATATTAACCAAAATTAAATCAAAATTAAAAGGCTTTAAATGTGTATAATTTTGCTGGTTACCTGAAATTTTACCATTAGAATTTGAAGATGAAATAAAATAATCTTGTCTATCAGCAAAATCAGATGTTGGGATGTGTTGAAGTTCAATACTTTCCGCTAGGCCATTGTCCATTGGAAGACGAAGAAAATGCAAAATACACTGTGCCTTGGACTTGGTACCAACGTATTCTGCAATTTCAATCCAGTTGTCATTATATTTCTCCATGGCCTCAAGTAACAGCAAAGTTTCCTGATCTGTCCAGCTATCCCCTTCAAGATCTGAATCATCTTTTACAGAATCCATTCTTACAAAATCTAAACTTGAGTGTCCCGTAACAAATTTTGCATCATGGAAACAGTTGGAGCACAGCATTATATCCACCTATTCAAATAAGTATGCTCACCAAATTGGATAAATGTCGTAAAGAAACAAAATTACATAAATATATCCGTGGAAGAGCAGGTCCAATGCAACTAGAATATACTTTGACCAGAACAGTAACAATTAATTTCTACCGATCTAAAAATGAATAGTAAGAAGAAATATCTTCACACCAGTTGGAACTAGTTTCACCTGTAGCAAACAATAAATTGTTGCCTTCATGCCTATCACTATATTGGCACCGAATGAAAGTCTTCTTCTAAATGAATAGTAACTTATTGGGCAAAAATTCAAAAGGGCAGTCCTTAATTTTGTTATCGTCAAAAGGACACACTAGTTTTAAAAATATCAAAACAGTGCCTCATCCCATTTTTTTATTGAAAATCATCTTTTTCTGGCACTAATATAGCAGCTTTGGCCAAAATTGCTACAACATAAAGAAAAATTGATCCTACTTGATCAAAATTACTACACACAGAGCATTGTTATATCAAAATTGCTTCAACTTAGTCAAAATCACTTCAAGTTGGTCAGCTCCAACTTTGTCAAATTTGCTCAATACTATTATAGCAGATTCATTTAAAATTGCTACAACCTGTAGTAGCTTTGGCAAAAATTCCTAGAATGTGTAGCAACTTTGGCCAAAACTACATATTGTAGTTTTGTTGTAGTTTTGAACAAAATTGTTATACATTGTAATAATTTTGAATAACAATAAAGTGTTGGAACAAGGGTATTTTCAGATGAAAAATAGGATGGAATGTTGTTTTGAAATTTTTAAAATTGGGGTGCCCTTTTGACGAAAAGGACAAATAAGGAGTGCCCTTTTGAGTTTTTCCCTAACTTATTTCTCTTATTATAAATGATACTTATAACAGTGGTCATTTTATGATTAAAATTTAAGAACTGAAGTTACCAGCTATCAGAAAATTGACCTAACTAAATAAACATAAAAGTTGAGAATCTAGAGCTTTGGACAAGATAGATCACTGGTTACTAGAGAATGGATACTTGATGAAGAGTATTATTTTAAAATGAAGGCTAGGAAACTTTAAAATGCATTTCATTGGTAACATATCTTAGTAATGGAATTGATTATCTAATAAGAAAGAGGTATAACAGTGAGCAAATACAAATTAGCAAATACCACATCAAGACTTTTTCTCTAAATATAAACAGAAAACACGAGAGTTGGTTTCATCCTAAAAATACAAGACTTGTCAGTGATGATACTTTCTGCATTAGATAGTTGGAAGTGGGCTTAGTTCATGAAATAAAGATTGCCTAATATTCAAACATGAGGTGGGCATAATGGTGTGTGAAAATGTTCTTCGGTCTCTAGAAATACTCTCTCTTGAATATGTAAAAGAGTGAATGAAATTATAAAGCTAAGTGTAGCACTCAAGTGAAATACAAAATTAGGAATAATGGGAATTGGAAACAAGAAGACCAATGAGAAAATAAATATTCATAAGTAGCCCCAAATAGAATTTTTAGATGACCATATAGTAGGGAATCAAGCCCCATAGCATAAGAGGATACACATAGCCAACCCCACTTAGTGAGTAAAGCCTTGGTTATTGTTGTTGTTGTAGCTAGAAACAGATTCTAGAATTATAAAACTTCCTTGAAAATAAATAAGAGCACTCAACAGACATGAATAAATGAAATTCATTTTCTCCAAGACTCAATTCTAATTTATTTGTATACTAGGAAGAGTTAGCGATAATGATGGATTATCCTGATGCAATATCTATCATGATGATTGGTAAGACAATGTGAGCTACTTTATCAGAATGCTCAAGATGACATAAAATTCAACACTCAGATAAAGAATACACACCTCCTTCTGTGATTGATAGTGTAATTTGGTCAGAGGGCAAGAGCAGAAATTGCAGGTATGCTCCGCAATACGTTCCCTAATTCTGCTATCTAAATCTCCAATAAAGGCATCTGAATCATGTGCAGAACGAGAGAAAAAAGCAATATCCTCTAGTCTAATGCTGCATTTTGGTCTATCAAACAAAATTAAACTGTCTATGGACCTCAAAGGTGCAGTTTGAAGTTGAAGCTCACCGTTGACATCCTCTCTGAGAAGGGAACCAGCCATCCTAAGGCCACGGTGGACCGAAGAAGCAGCCAGATAGTTAATGATCCCCCAATGATCCAAAAACCTCACTATCCGACTAAGATCATATAGGTCGTTGTTTGGAACCAATGCTTGGCAATCGGCAAAGGAAAGCCTCTTCCCTGGATTTTCCAAGTATTTGGAAATTATCGTGTTCCGAAGACCTATGTACTTCTCTGGGGTGTGATCGCTGGATTTTCCAGAGAAGAAGTGTGGCACCACTTGTCTCTCCAGCCGGTGGACAGTGCTTGGTGAAAACCAATCTGAACACCTCAAAGAAAAAAAAAACAGTTATCAGAGCAAACTCAAAGCAACAAGGAGTAAACCCAAAACAAAGGTACCGTTTCTACACTACACACCGGAGTGCATTGGAACAGTGAGAAGCTGCTCCTTGTCAAACAGCTTTACCATGCCCTTCCCTTCCATGAGTGGCGGCGGCGTGCATACATAAGTGGAGGGCTTATCCAGGTCCGCTGGCTGCTGCAATGAAGGATTATCGGGGAGCACCGCCGAGAGGGCCTGCATTTGTCCGTGAGAAATGTTCTCCAATAACGGAGGAGACCATGAACGGGCGGCAGAGTTGGAGCGCTCGGCGGCCACAAGAGCGAGGACAGAAGGGTGAGGGCGATTGACAGTGCGGCGAAAAGCGGTGGGAAAATCAGCGATCCGCTGGCCACCGTCGGAGAGGATCTCAGACACTCTGAGGTCGAGAACGGGGTCAGCTGCAGCGGGGATGGGAGGGGAGCTGCGGCCGTCCTCCTCCGCATCTTCCCCGACGGGGACGGAGGCATCCTCTTCGTTCTCTTCCTCGTCTTCCTCGGCTTCAGGCGGCTTCTGCCGCCTGGGATTGGCATCCCGCTTCCTCTTCCGCCATTTGAGCCGGGAATCTGCGGGGTATTGGAGGCGATCGAGGCATCTAAAGGATCGAACCCCCAGGAATTCAAAGAAGCGGAAATCCTCGCGAGAGATGCAGAGAGACGAGAGGGTTTACCTGAAGGAGAAGCGGCCGACATGGGCGGAGCGGGCGAGGGTTTGGAGCAGGAAGAGGGCAAGAGAATGGCGCACGAGTGGGGACAGCTAGACGGGGCGTCACCGCGTCACACGTCAAAGGGGTAACAATACCGGGAGTCACCGGATGCTTTATACGTGCGAGGACTGGAGGCCGAGCCATACCTTCGTGTAGAAAATGAATCGACCAAAATGTTTTTTGTTGTTCTGATTTGATAAGCTAATCCAGTTTAACGTAAAATAAAAGTCATTAAAATTGTTATTCAATCTTAGATTAATTTCTTTTTTTTATGAAACTAAGTTTAAGTATGATTTATTTAGTAGTTATCGAACATTTTATTTAATTGTTTAAAATTTTTTAATTGATGAGTGAGTATGATATTGTAAACTTATTTATTTATTTGAAATGATTCTTTATTTGTTTATAAATTTGAAAAGGATTTTAGTGACGTGCCTGATTTATAAAGTTTATTTATGAACAATATACATTGTTATAGCAAAAGATGATCCTTTTTGCCCAAGTTATATAAAAGAAGATAATGTTGGATATGATTTTGATGTCATCGATTGTTGAAAGTCAAGTTTGACTTCAAAATCGAAATCTACGTTTCGCGTAGATAAATCTAAACTATTTATTTGCTCAAAACCGATTGAGGGTGAATGAGAAATTAATTGTTCAAGATACGCTCAATGGTGGCCGTCGGATCAAAGATCTGGACAGATCGCAAGAAGGTGCGATCTGGAGCGTCGGATCAAAGATCTGAATGTGAAGAGGGAGAATGGATCTGAGGCATCAGATTAAATGTTCTAATCTGACGACCGAGATCAAGATGGATCTGAAGAGTTATAACTCTTCAGATCAAGGGACGAGATTAAATGACCTTTAAAGTGTTATACCCTTTCGTTATGAACGGTCCAGATCTGTCTGAACCAAAGGTACTTATCTCTTCATTCAATATAAATAGATCCCTCTACTAGATTATTTCATTCATTCAAGCATATTGCAATCTATAAGCATTTGCACTCCTTCATCTTCTGCATCAAGAGTCCGAGAAGCCTACGGAAGGTTCGTCAGTCTTGGAATTTGAAGTGCTACTATTCCGAGACGACGTCGTTGTATCTTGGAAACGAATTGCTGCTATCCGTGAACACCAGTAGCGGAGCAATATCGTTTTACGGAGATAGTGTCTAACACTAGCCTCGACGTGAAATACCAATCAGTTTGCTTCCTGCGAAAGCAACCTCCCGAAAGTTCCGACGGTCGTGAATCGACTAAGTCAAATACCGATGAGATATATTCGGAATTATTGAAGGAATAAATTTCCAACATCGTAAAACGATATTGGTGCCAATTATTATATAAAATAATTGACGTCAAGAGGACTCGAACTAGAGACCTCTTATATGTTAATTTAAAGTGATAACCAACTGCACCACCACACCAAATTGAGAGAATCCGCTCTACAATAAAGTTATTCGGCAAACTGATATGGTCAGAGTCAACAATGTACCAACCGCCGTCATCCCTCACGCCGAGAAGTCGAACGGAGCCGACTTCAAAATCAACAATATACCCACCGTCGTCCCTCACGCCGAGAAGCCGGAGAAATTCAACGGAGCTGACTTCAAAAGATGGCAGCAAAAGATGTTGTTCTACCTAACCACGCTGAACCTTGTACGGTTCCTGCGTGAAGACCCGCCAGCCGCTACGGAAAATAATTTCGGGAGCCAGGCTACTCGCGATGCGTGGTCACACGGAGACTTTCTGTGCCGCAATTACGTTCTTAATGCGCTGGACAATGCGCTATATAACATATATTGCATAATGGAGACGGTTAAGTCACTGTGTGAATCGCTGGAGAAGAAATACAAAACCGAAAACGCCGGACTGAAGAAATTCATCGTCGACCGGTTTTTGGATTTCAAAATGGTGGATTCCAAGAGCGTCACGTCTCAGGTTCAAGACATGCAACTGATAATGCATGATTTAGACACCGAAGGAATGATGCTGAACGAGTCATTCAAAGTTACTGCGGTAATCGAGAAACTCCCTCCGTCATGGAAGGATTTCAAAAATTACCTAAAGCACAAGCAGAAGGAGATGGGACTTGAAGACCTCATCCTGCGGCTGCGAATAGAGGAGGATAATCGAAAATTATCCGACTCTAGAGGAACAAAGTGGACAGTCGACGAGATGTCCAACCTGACGGAACCAAAAGCGAAGAAGCCGAAGCAACCCAACCAGAAGGCTCAAGGCAAAAAGTTCAAGGGTACGTGCTACAATTGTGGAAAGTCAGGACACATGTCCAAAGACTGTAGACGCCCGAAGAAGACAACCAAGAGCCAGAAGAATGTTGCGAACCAAGTCGTAACCTCCACTGACATAGATCTCAACACTCTGGATCTCATTGCGGTCGTGTTCGAAGCCAATTTGGTGGACAACCCGAAGCAGTGGTGGATCGATACTGGAGCAACCCGTCACGTCTATTCGGACAAGGCGATGTTCTCCAAGTACACCCCGATAAGTGGAAGAAAGCTCTATATGGGCAATTCCACGACGTCCTCAATTGTTGGACTCGGGACAGTTGTTCTAAAAATGACGTCTGGGAAGGAGCTAACTCTCATTGATGTGCTCCATGTTCCCGACATCAGGAAGAACTTAGTTTCAGGATCGACACTTGTTAAAGCCAGATTCAAACTAGTGTTTCAATCCAACAACTTTGTGCTTACGAAGAACGGTGTCTTCGTAGGAAAAGGGTATTTAGAACAAAATTTGTTCAAGATGGTTGTAATGACTGTACACCGTAATTTTGATGGTAATAAATTAAAAGCTTCCAGCTATGTTGTTGAGTGTTTTAATTTATGGCATGATCGGCTTGGGCATGTCAATAATAATACTCTGAAACGTCTCGTCAAACTAAATTTATTACCGAACATCGATGTTGATGAAACACACAAATGCGAAGTGTGCGTGGAAGCGAAAATGACGAGACTACCTTTTCATTCGGTGGAAAGGTCAACGACTCCTCTAGAATTAATACTTAGTGATCTATGTGACTTGAAATTCATGCAAACTAGAGGAGGTAAAAAGTACTTCATTACTTTTATCGATGACTGCACGAGGTTCTGTTATGTCTTTCTTTTAAGAAGTAAAGACGAAGCCCTGGAAGCTTTCAGAACCTATAAAACGGAAGTTGAAAATCAACTTGAAAAACGAATTAAAATAATTCGTAGCGATAGAGGTGGAGAATATGGTGCACCGTTTGATGAATTTTGTTCAGAATCTGGAATTATCCATCAGACAACGACACCTTACTCACCTCAATCGAATGATGTTGCCGAATGTAAAAATCAGACACTAAAGGAAATGATGAATGCCTTGTTGATAAATTCAGGCTTACCCCAGAATTTGTGGGGGGAAGCCATATTATCAGCAAACCACATTCTCAACAAAATCCCTCACAAAAAAAATGATAAAATACCATATGAACTATGGAAAGGCCGCGAGCCATCGTACAAATACTTGAAAGTGTGGGGGTGCTTAGCAAAGGTCGAAGTACCTAAGCCAAAGCAAGTTAAGATCAGACCTAAAACGTTCGATGCAATATTTGTCGGATATGCCCAAAATAGTAGTGCATATCGCTTCATAGTTCATAAGTCAGACATTCCTGATATTCACATGGGTACAACCATAGAATCTCGGAATGTAATATTTTTTGAAGACGTGTTTCCAAATAAGAAGAAAAACGTTCAAAATAATGACAACGAAAGTTCTAACAAAGATAATGTTCCAGAATTTAGTTGTCATAAAAGGGCTATTGACAATCAAAGCGAAGAGACACGTCGGAGCAAACGGGCTAGAGTTGAGAAATCGTTCGGACCAGATTTCATGACATTCATGTCAGAAATGGACCCAAGAACACTAAGCGAACATCTCTCTGGTACCGACGACCCATTGTGGAAAGAAGCTGTCAATAGTGAAATCGAGTCCATCATGAATAACTATACTTGGGAATTAGTAGACCTTCCTTCTGGTACTAAACCATTAGGTTGTAAGTGGATACTAAAACGCAAATATAAAACTGATGAATCGATTGACAAGTATAAGCCAGACTTGTAGCTAAAGGGTACAAGCAACAGGAAGACCTTGATTACTTCGATACCTACTCACCGATGACAACGATTACGTCCATACAAGTGCTGATAGCCATTGCAGCATTGTATGACCTTGAAATACACCAAATAGATGTTAAGACTGCGTTCTTAAATGGTGAGTTGGAAGAAGAAATCTACATGGAGCAACCCGAGGGGTTCATAGCTCCTGGAACTGAGGGAAAGGTGTGTCGACTTGTTAAGTCATTGTACGGACTTAGACAAGCACCAAAGCAATGACACGAAAAATTTGACAAAATAATGTTGTCAAACGAATTCAGAATAAATGAATGTGACAAATGCATTTATGTCAAAAGCACACCTGAGAGTTATGTAATCGTCTGTCTATACGTAGACGACATGCTCATAATGGGAAGTAATCATGATGTCATCATGAGTACTAAGAAAATGTTAACCAATAGTTTCGACATGAAAGATATGGATCGAGCAGATGTCATATTGGGAATTAAAATTCTCAGGACGCCCGATGGGATAGTTTTAACACAATCCCATTATGTAGAGTCAGTATTGAAAAGATTCAATGCATACGATCTCTCTACTGTAAAAACACCTATGGATCTAAGTCAACACTTAGCGAAAAACCATGGTGAACCCATATCGCAATTGGAATATTCCCGGATAATTGGCAGTTTAATGTATCTCACAAACTGTACTCGTCCGGATATTGCCTGTGTGATCAACAAACTGAGTCGTTTTACGAGCAATCCAAACGACACCCATTGGAAAGCAGTGATGCGAGTTCTTAGATATTTAAAATATACTATGAACTACGGATTACATTACGGAAAGTATCCCGCAGTCTTGGAGGGATATTATGATGCTAATTGGATCTCTGATACAAAAGACTCTAAATCCACTAGTGGATATGTATTCACGATCGGTGGAGGAGCAGTATCTTGGAAATCCACCAAGCAAACATGCATAGCTCGATCAACAATGGAATCTGAGTTTATAGCACTTGATAAAGCAGCTGAAGAAGCTGAATGGTTGCGGAATTTCTTGGAAGATATTCTGAGCTGGATAAAACCTGTGCCCGTCGTACTTATCCACTGTGATAGTCAATCGACAATTGGAAGGGCACAGAGTAGTATGTATAATGGTAAATCACGACATATACGTCGTCGACATAATACCATTAGGTAGTTGATCTCGAACGGAGTGATTGCAATCGATTATGTCAAATCTAAGGATAATTTGGCAGATCCCCTAACGAAGGGGCTAAATCGAGATCAAGTATACTGCTCATCAAAAGGAATGGGATTGAAAATCTACAACTAAAAACGACTGTAGCGGTAACCTAATCTTGTTAACTGGAGATCCTAAGATCTTGGTTCAATGGGACAACGAAGTTACAGAAGTTGTGTAACAGCACAAGAGAAATAATTATCTCTACTATCCCAATCCTAGGATGATTTGGTGATGTCCTACCACATGTAGTGAGGATAAGCTTATGCTTTTAATGACTTCTATACCTTTAAGGTGGAGTATGGTAGGATACTCTTGATAGAAGTGTCACCTATGTGAGTGTGAAGATAGGCCGCTTCAATGAAACACTCATGAATCCAAGATGGTGTCCCTGGTCGAAACGGAACCAACCATGAGAACTAAAAGTGGGTGAGATAAGTCTCTGTGTGGGTGTTATTGTCTTAGTATACATCAACAGCTGAGCAGTTCAAGACATCACGTTCACTGCGCAGCCTAGTATGCTCGATAGCATTCCACTACGGAAGGTTCAAAGCCACAAGCTACCTTTCCCGATACATTGACTTATCGATTGGACTCTTGTAAAGTGTCAGCATGCATACATGCAATACATGCATTAATTTCCATTCATGTGGAGGATTGTTGGATATGATTTTGATGCCATCGATCGTTGAAAGTTAAGTTTGACTTCAAAATCGAAATCTACGTTTTGCGTAGATAAATCTGGACTATTTATTTGCTCAAAATCGATTGAGGGTGAATGAGAAATTAATTGTTCAAGATACGCTCAATGGTGGCCGTTGGATCAAAGATCTGGACAGATCGCAAGAAGGTGCAATCTGGAGCGTCGGATCAAAGATCTGAATGTGAAGAGGGAGAATGGATCTGAGGCGTCGGATTAAATGTTCTAATCTGACGGCCGAAATCAAGATGGATCTGAAGAGTTATAACTCTTCAGATTAAGGGACGAGATTAAATGACCTTTAAAGGGTTATACCCTTTCGTTATGAACGGTCCAGATCTGTCTGAACCAAAGGGTACTTACCTCTTCACTCAATATAAATAGATCCCTCCACTAGATCATTTCATTCATTCAAGCATTGCAATCTATAAGCATTTGCACTCCTCCCTCTTCTGCATCGAGAGTCCGAGAAGCCTACGGAAGGTTCGCCGGTCTCGGAATTTGAAGTGCTACTATTCCGAGACGACGTCGTTGTATCTTGGAAACGAATTGCTGCTATCCGTGAGCACCAGTAGCGGAGCAATATCGTTTTACGGAGATAGTGTCCAACACTAGCCTCGACGTGAAATACCAATCAGTTTGCTTCCTGTGAAAGCAACCTCCCGGAAGTTCCGACGGTCGTGAATCGACTAAGTCAAATACCGAGGAGATATATTCGGAATTATTGAAGAAATAAATTTCCAACAGATAAATCATGGCTCATTATAGTAAATTTATCACTCTTTGGCAACTAGATACTCCCATAGAGATATTCATGGACAATGTCCACGAACATTAGGTTAGAACTACAAGCGGCATAGTCATGACTATTTTAATATGTTATTTAAAAAGTGTTTGACATAGTTTCTACAAGGTACTTCTGATATTCTAGCTATATGAAAACATTCTAGAACCAAGAATTTGATATTTTTCTTATTTCTGTATTTTATTTATGGTCTAAAATCAAAAATGACATATATATACGTTCTTAATAAATTTATCATTTATCATCGTACTTTTAAATAATATTTTATACTTTTACATAATTTATATTTTTAGAATTTTTTATACATAATTTTTTTTGTGTGTTTTTATATAAATTTTATGATTTTTTATATTTTTATTAATTTTATATATTTTTCAAACATTCAGGTTATAAAACAATTAATTTTGATGCAATATTCAAAACATAATAATAATTTTATAAACATATTATTTATGGTATATCTATTGGTGCAATCGACCTAAGTTTGATCGGATAGATCATAGGTTTTGATGTGTGTCAATATGATTGTTAGGTTTTCATATTGGTTTGATGTGTGTTTGAGTCACGCAGAACTTGGTGGAATACACATATGGAAGATCTCATTTAGTGTTCGAGTCCTCGAGTCGGTGAAGGATGGAGCATCTGAGGGACCGCCGAACAAGGAACAACGGAGTGGAGTCAAGGGAAGCGGACTTCAAGGTATACGTGAAGGATGGCATGGAGACGAGCCATGAGCTCGTATGTATCCGAGGGACGAGAGCCAAAGAAAGAGGGCGTTAAAAGGCGACTCCGAAGAGAACGAGTGTGAGAGTGTAACTGTAGCAGTCGACTGGTATGGGAACCAATCGACTGATCTTTTTGTTTGGTCGAACAGTAGGTAGCAGTTCTAGACCCGACCACGGTTCGGAACCGACGGTTCGACGGTTCGGAACCGCCAATTCAACGATTCGTGGGAGGTCGACCCTTAACCTTAACCACCTAAGTCGATTACGGTTCACGGTTCGGAACCGTCGATTCACGGTTCGGTTCACGGTTCGCCATGGTTCGAGATTATTATAATAAAAAATTTTAAAATTTAAAATTAAATTTAAAATATAAAATTTATTAAAAAAAAGGTTTGCACTTATATAAGTTACCTACGTATCCCCTTAGGGTGTAAGTGAATCAAAGTCCACGTAGTTTTTTTACATTTTTATCTTTTTATAATTTTTTATCACTCACTTCCATTTCCTCCCGTTCCCGTTGTATTCGTTCCTTCGGTATCAAATTCTTCGACTTCATCTTCTGAAAGTTGCATTCCTTGGATTCTTTTCTCGGCTTTGGTCCAATCGTCTAGTAATGCTTGAGCTTCCAATGAGTCGGGAGACATAGATGATCACCGTTCATCTAATATGTTGCTGCTGGCACTGAACGTCTGCTCCACAACAATAGTTGACACTGGAGAAGCTAAAATTTCTTTTACGATCATTGAGAGAACGGGAAAGCTTTGAGCCTTCTGTGACCACCACTTCAAGATATCGAAATCTTCACTATCTGCTTCATTAAAATTAAAAGAAGTCGTAAAATAATTCTCAAGTTCCTGTGTGGAACTTGAGGATCCTCGTGGACGTTTCGTCTGTTCTTTTAATAAAAGTTGTACTTTTGTAAGTTTTAAATTAGTACTAGTAGGTTGTTGTGTTTCAGAAATATTAGTTTGTATTCCATATTTCACATAATATTAATTATAAATATCATATAAATAATTTCTAATATTATATATAATATTAACTAGATCCGGAGAAGAAGAATCTTTAATAGGAATTAAAGCGTCATAATATAAAGTTAACATTTCTTATAAAACTTCTAATTTAAATCTAGGATCTAAAGCAAATGCAGTTAAATAAATTTTAGGAATAAAATAAAAATATTTTTTCCATTTAGTTTTCATAGCTAATATGCATAAAGTTAAAGCTTCATTATTGACATGTTTATTTAATATTAATACTATACTATAAAAATTCACTAAAATTAAATGAGCAGTGGGATAATAAACACCGGAAAGTTGTTCAGTTACATCGTTAAATACTTTTAAAATTGCACAAATATTACTACAAATATTCCATTGTTATGAAAATAAATATATATATTACTATTACTATTTTGTGTAAAAAATAAACATAATAAATCTTTATATTGAAATGAATCTTATAATAATTGATATGTTGAATTCCAACGTGTTAGAACATCACGTGGAAATTTTTTAGGTCTCATTCCATTAGCTTTACAAAATCTACCACATTGTTTCATCATAGATGGATGCGACCATAAATATGAAATTGTAATTCTAATTGGTTGAATATAATTTTCTAAAAGTTTTAATCCATTTTGAACACATAAATTTAAAACATGGCATACACAACGAATATGAAAAAATAAACCACCAATAACAGGTTGACAAATAAATTTTAGTTCATCTATAGAAGCGGTATTAGAACTAGCATTATCTAATGATATTGAAAATATTTTATGAGTCAATCCATATTCTTCTAAGATTAAACATAATAATTGTGCAATGGTATGGGCAGTATGTGATTCATCAAAAACTCTATAAGCTAACAATATTTTTTGGAGGATCCAAGAGTTATCAATCTAATGGCATGTTACACCCATATAAGAATGAGTTTGCCAATGATCACTTCAAATATCGGAACATAAAGAAACTTTATTATTTAATTTACTAAATTTATCAATTAAATTTTTTTTCCTTATTTTACTAATCTTTTAATTGTACGAGTAAGTGTAGTCCTAGGAACATGTTTAGTAGCTGGATTAAGAGATTCTTTACAAAAATCTTCAAATGTGCATTTAGATCCAAAACTAAAAGAAAGATGTTCTACGGAAACAAATTTAGCTAATGATTCTCTTAATTTATTATTTAAATATAAAAATAAACCAGAAACAGTACTACTACGACTAGAAAATCTTGATAATTGTGTTTTAGAGTGGTCAAACCCATATTCCGTCGGGTGCTTCGTTTCTACATGTCCTTTCAACAACCCATAGCCGCCGCCGACTTGGAATTTGTAGGAAGCATTGCAATGCTTACATTTTGCAGACAATTCTCTCGACGGAAGTGTGACATTCTCAAAATGTTTAGTGAAAATAGAAGATTTTGAAGGAGGATTTTCCCGAACCTTAGAAGTAATTGCATCGATATTTTCTTACGTTTCGGGCATCGGAGGGCGTTGGGACTGAGTCTCGGTCTCATCATCGGTGGATTGAATTTGAATGTTGGGATCCTCGTACGCTATTTCTTTTCCCCTCCGAGATCGAGATGATGAAGCTCCGTGACCACCTTCTATTATCATCGAAAGATGAAGAACGCGTAGAGAAGTTGAGACTTGAGATTTGAGAATGAGAGATTGAGAGAAGAGAAGATGTGTGTGAAAATGATGAAATGAACTCCCTATTTATAGAGTTTGGATCATAACGGTCACTAAATCATAGTCATTGATCAAAAAACGGTCAACTGATCTAAACCGTTGAAAAAAAATAAAAAAAACAAAAAAACCCAACGGTTAACCGAACCCTCGGTTCGGCGGTTTTCATCTCACGCGAACCTAAACTGGCCCGATGCCGGGCCAGTTCTGGTTCAGCCCAACGAACCGAGTCAACGGGCCATCCGGTCCGTTGACCCGGGCCGGTTCCGGGCCAGACCCAGCCCGTGGGCAGGTCTAGGTAGCAGTCGACTAGTCCAGGAACCAGTCGACTGGTCTAGGTAGCAGTCGATTAGTCCAGGAACCAGTCGACTGGTCTAGGTAGCAGTCGACTAGTCCAGGAACCAGTCGACTGGTCTGTTCGAATTTCAGCCATAAGCTAGCCATTGGCTAGACACCAGTCAATTGACTCTGGGGGTAGCCGACTGGTATCGGAGCTGAGCTGTTTTGTTAACAACTCTCTCCTCTATTTAAAAAGGAGCTTGAGACTTGAGAAGGGTCAGTTGTACTATTGTAAAACATCCTTCCTCAAGTGCTCAAGCTTCCAAATCCACTTTCTTCCTCCTAACCCTAGCTCTCATCTTGTAAAGAGGAAGAGACTTTGTGAGAGGTTGTTCTCCACCGAGAAGGAGAAAATATTAGCCGGAGATTGTCGGGGATTGATCCACCGAAGAATCAGGGGTTCGTCCATCTCAAGGACACGCCGTGGAGTAGGAGCAATCAATCTCCGAACCACATAAGAAATTAAGTGTTAGCATTGTTTCCAATTGTAATTTGCATTTTCGCTTGTGCACTAATCTTGTAGGAAGAATCAATCGACTTTGTGGAATCAAGCTATTCGCCCCCTCTAGCTGGTCATCGGTTCCAACAATATTAAAATTATATTTAGATAATTAAAAGAGATTAATTTGTATGATTTAAGAATATTATTATCATTAACTAAAAATTAATGTTGGAAGTAATTATTCATTAAACACTCAAATTTTACTTTGTATTAGCTTTGACTTCTATTTCCAAACACTCCATACTCATTAACTGGGAAATAATATCTATAAGAATCACTTTTAAATAAATAAAAGTTCTCCAAACACTCCCTAAATAAGTTTAAATTAGAACTTACTTGTGTTTTCTTATATATGTATCTAAGTATGCAAGACCTTAAAAGAACACATGGGTATTCTATGGCTCAAGATCGGCTAGAGTATATTGAGGTTGCAAGGTTAAAAACAAAGACCCACATTGAAAATACATGAGAAATATCATAGCCTTATAAAAGAAATATATCTCTATTGATATGAGACCTTTTGGATAAAACTCAACAACAAAACCACGAGGGTTTAGGCCTAAAGTGAACAATGTATCATTGTGGAGATACATAAATTTCTTCGGTCATAACAATTGGTATCAAAGTTCGGACTGCCAGAAGATCTAACCACCGACTATGCACAAGAGATATAGTATAATTGAGTTATGTGAGTGGAATTTTGACTTCGAACAAAGGAAGTGAGGGCTCCGGATCAAGAGGACCAATTACCAAGCAAGAAATCCTAATTGCGGCTAGGCAAGGAAGTCCTAGTTGATCGAGTGATTTGAGGGGGCAGGAAGACCTAGTGGGTCGAGGATTGGACGTTAAACGGATAAGGCTTTCCGTTTGAGGGGGCCCTATGGTTGTTCATTTGAGGGGGGATTGTTGGGGTTACAAGGTTACAAATAAAGTTCTACATTGAAAATACATGAGAAAGATCATGAACTTATAAGAGAAAAATATCTCCATTGATATGAGGTCTTTTAGGTAAAGTCCAAAAATAAAACCATGAGAACTTAGCCCAAAATAGACAATATCATACGATTATGGACGCCCGAGAGATCAAAAAGGAAGAAGAACATCAAACGGCAGACGAGAAGCTGCGGAAGAGTACATTATGGTGGAATGAGAAGAATGACACGATGAGTGATCATCAAGCACAATAAGCAGGGAGAAAGCATGTGCAAGATAACCTAGTGAGACGAGTTGAGTGACTTGTAATCGGAAGAGGATAGACTCAACTCTAGGCATACTCAGACATAGTCGATTGCGTCAAGAGATTCAGGAGACCAAAAAAGAGTTTTCGATCGACCAGACTAGTGGTTCGATTGACTAAATGCATAAGATAATCATTATCTGCCTGCAAGATAACGTTGGAGTTGGATCAACCGATTGGAATACAGGATTGGGAGGCAAAAAGCTACATTGAAGTTGATCCAGCCGTGGATCCGATGTAAGCAGGATCGAACGACCGAAGTTCAAGATCGGGTAATCGGAGGACATGTGGAAGCAGATACAAAGAAGTCATTTGAAGTTGACCAAGTTTCAATAGATCGATAAGTCATTAGGTCGACCGAAAGGATATCACATTAGCGAAGGGATGAGCGAGGATTGTTGAGTGGATGAGCTCTATATGCCACATCATCGATTTTCAATTGACCGAACATGCCACATCAACAACTTGAACAAAGGTTATAAAAGGAGGTAGAGAGCATTGTTCAAAGAACAACACACTTTAGAATGCTTTCTATTCCTCAGTGTTTCTAAAATTCTCTTTCTATTTGTTGTACTTGTTGTAGTGTTTTCTTTACTTTCGACACTTTATTGAAGAGGAGAATGATAGTGGATAAGTGCTTCTTATGCATAAGGACTTGGACATAACAATTTAGGATTGTGATATAGTATTAATATAGGAGGACCCAATTTTCAATGAAATATAACTTTTGAGTCGAATATCAAATTGGGACTCTGTTTGCGTTCACGTATAGCTCTTTTAAAGATCTACATTTGTTATAGGAGAACCCTTAACTATTAAGTTGTGGGTCTAAAAAATACTATTTAGAGTTTGTTTATATAAGCATTCTGTTAAACTATTTAATAAAATTATCCTCTATGTTGAATGATTTTTTTTTGTAAAAAACTAAAGAATGGTGAGTTTCTATTTGTTTTCGGCAGTTTCTCTTCTTATTTTCTCCTCTAATCCTTTCTAGTCAACCTGTAAGATAGGGATGACAATGGATTGGGTTTGAGTCAGATTCTGTATCCTCAGTGCTCATACCCATGATCAGCAGAGCCATCTCTAAAAAATTGGAGGCAGATTGAAGGCTCTAAATTAATTTTTAGATGAAAGATGATTAGGTGAGAAAAAGAATAAATAAATATATATATATATATATATATATATAATGAGCTTTTGGTATTTTAGGGCTCTAATTCAGGACAGTTCTAACCATTATATGCTTTTATTATCAAATTTAATAGGTAATCTAAATAATATGGAGACTCCTAAAATTTAAAAGCCCTAGGCAGCTACCTATGCTGCCTCCCCCTGAAGTCAACCCTGCCATCGAGTATCGAATATTCATTCGAATACTCATACCCATTAAAGGATTGGATATCTTGTATATTATCATTTTTTTCAATCCAACTATATCATTAATAAAAATATTAGAATTAACATCATATTTAAAAATATATATATCTATAATTTTAAAAATAAATTAACATCTATATAATTTATATCTAATATCAACACAAATTATTAATGGGTTTTGGAGAAATTTTTTTTAATGTATATATATTTTATTTAATCGGGTATTCAGGTCAGATATCGGATATTGATAGTCCCTTCATGCTCTTCTTCATTCGGGTTGGATATTGAATTCTCTATCGAATTCAGAGAAAATTATCATCCTACCATAAGATAATCGCTATGATATTGAAAGTCATATTTTGAACCAACTAAATGACCATGTCTCTAGTTTTATATATTCATTTATTTAGCTATTGTATGTATCTTTGCTAAACAGTTTAATAGAGAAATTGAAGTTTTAATTACAAGTTTATCGTTCACCCCTCATTTATAGCAGTCCGAACTAGTACCAACACATTATTAACGAATCATTAATAATTTTTTCATGAATATTAATAAATTAAGCACATAATTATTTTAATTATTTAATTAATTTAATTTAATAAATTGTTTAAATTAATTTATTTAACTGATATATATATATATATTAAACAAATATAAATAAATTTTTATTTGCTCAACGATATTTTATTCACTTACTGCCCTAAACCCTATAAGAAAGAGCATGGGAAAAATTAAAGGTTAAATAAGAATTAGTTATAAATTTAGAACACTAATTTAATCTTAAGAATGAAAAAGAATTAATAGGGTATGATCCCGGCCTAGCTCACGTGTCACTAGGTCAGACAACCTGACACCACATAAAGATAGGTTGGAGCCACAAGGAGCAAGTGGTCTAGTCCAGCTGGCGGGGTCATAAGCTCGAAGCTCACTCGGCCCGAAGCGCCCGACTGAACGGTAAGTTAGATGTACCCCGACCTGATCCCCTGGAGAAGACGTCGAGTATCCGACCCCGTCCGACACCCGAGACGCATGCTATATTAGCCCGTAGCGAAAGGTATCGACTGCCAAGTCTGGGGTCGTCTGGGTCATCTCCAGTGGGCATCCAGTCGGTGTTCTCTCTGCGCCTTAATCATACCACCCGGGACGAGGCGGATTGACCAAGTCCGAGTGCTCCCTGACTCGGGAAGTGCCCTGCTTCACTCTGAGATATTAATTGCACGACTCGATTTCGCTCGGGTCGATCGGTCGGCGATCCAGCTCGGGATTTATCCCTTTCTTAATAACATTCGTCCTCTGACATTATGCTGGCAGACGTGGTACGAGGGTTGGCGCAAGCCTTACCCCGTTCGTACTTGAATTGTGGATATCCCGCTGACTCTGCACTTCTCTGGCACACCCTGACACTTCGCACTACGCCACCCCTTACCTGTGTCAGACTAGGCGGTGTCAATCGGTGCCATTCTACGAGCTGACAAATGCCCATGCTCCTGTCTCCGCCAGGTACAGAAGGACGACAGGCATGGGCAGAAGTTGTCAAGTCCCTCGGCTATATAAGCCCCTCTGCATTCCACTTCGCAAGTACGCACGCGAGAGTTATTTTCGCTACTGTTCTGTTGTTTTCTTCCCTTCCATCGGAGACTGACTTGATCGTCGGAAGGTCTTGCCGGGGACTTTTCCTGGAGGGTTGCTAACGGTCATTGCCTTGCAGGTCGGAGCTAGCATCAGTAGTACTCGGGTCCGCCTAGCTCTTGGGAGTCCACCTCACTCCGTGACAGGATCATATTTGGCACTAGAAGGAGGGACATTCTGCCTGATCGAGAGTGCATGATGGAAGATCCCAACAGAGTGACAGTGACCCTCACTCCCGAAGAGTACGAGCTTCTGTTAGCTGCCCGAGCTCAGAAAACACCGCAGAGGCCTTGCAGGCTGGCAGCCCGGTGACTCGATTTCCTGAGCCTTCCACGCCTGGCCATTCGGGAGGTTGGGAAAATGTTGCCCGACCAGAAGGAGGCTCGGTCCCATTGCCTACCACCTTCTACCGAGCCTAGGATGATGAGGCTCACTCGATTCCCGTCGAGGCGTCTGCCTCCAGCCAGACGCATAAGTCGCGCCCAGATAAGGGAAAGGCTCTAGCCGACCTGCTCCCGGTCCCCCCGGTGTGCTGCCCTTTCTCCTCAAAAATCCTCGAAGATTTGGTTCTCAAACATCTCCGGTTCTTCACCATACTGGAGTATGCTGGAACGATCGACCCCGAGGAGCATCTCATGAAGTTCGAGAGTGTGACCCTGCTGCACCAGTACCCCGAAGGCGTGAAATGTCGAGCCTTCCTAACCACGCTCTCGGGGGCGGCCCAACGATGGTTCGACCGGCTCTCGAACGGGTCTGTGTCGAGCTTCGAGGAGCTCAAAAGGATATTCCTGCAGCATTTCGCTAGTAGACGGAGGCATCACAAGACCAGCCTCAACTTATTTGCATTAAAGCAAGGCCTGAAGGAATCACTCCGGGCCTACATCAAGAGATTCAATGAAGTGGCACTTGACGTGTCAACCGCTACACCCGAGGTGCTGATCAGCGCCTTCTCTCAAGGACTACAGGAGGGAGACTTTTGTTGGATCGAGAAACACGATAGAGGGGGGGTGAATATCGTGAAAACGTTTTCGGATAAGATTTAAGAGAAAATACGCAGCGAAATTAAAAATAAACACGAAGAACACAAGTATTTTTTACTTGGTTCGGAGTCGCGGTCGGCTCCTACTCCAAGGCCCACGGTCCTTGACCGTTTACTGCGGACAATTCTATAGTAGCGCAAAGATTTACAGAATTTGGTACAATAGTAATGCAGTAAATAAACAAATACACTTTTCGTTACCGACGCCCGGTGTGGATCGTACTTCTGAGCAGAGGGTCGTCGTCGGCGCTAGAATGTCGAGAACGGATTTGCTGGAGTAGCGCGCTTGAACGAAAAGCTTAGAGGCGTTGGAAAATTGTTGTTTTGAAGCCTTGGGGTCGAGCACCTTTTATAGTGCTCCTGGGGGCGCCTGGGACGTCGGGGGCGCTTGACACGTGCCTTCGGATCCGAGAACCTCTATCCGAAGCTTGGTCAGTGCTTATCCCCTTCGAATCGGCTCTGGAGCTGACTGGGGCGCCCGGGACCTCTCGGGCGCCTAGCTTGACTGAGTCCGCTGGCTTCGTGGCTGATTTTGCTTCGACTCATCTTTGGCTTTGACCTTGGGCGCCCGGGACCTCCCGTGCGCCTAGCCCAGTGTTGTTCCGAAACGATTCTTGCTTAACTGCTTGTTTGGCTTTGACCTTGGGCACCCTGGGCCCTCCCGGGCGCTTGGCCCAGCTGCCTTCCCCTCTCCTTTGGGGTGTTCTGAGCTGCAGAAACACACTCCCTCGGTCTCTGCATTCAAGGTTAGTTCCAAAACAACAAAGCAAGAATATTAGTTAGTTTTTACAGCCGTAGCTGTCTTGGTTCTAACTTTGAGTCTCCCAAATGGAACCCTAGGTCGAACCGACGCCTACTGTTCCCTCGATGGGGAACGCGTCCTCACCTATTCCTCTCAGGAGAGTTTACCTTTTTACCAACCGGCTCCTCCGGTTGGACTTTTGCCCAGCAACCCTTCGCCAGGTCTTAGGGTTTCGATGCCTAGCAGCCCTTCGCTAGGTGCCCAGCAGCCCTTTGCTAGGTCTTCGATGCCTAGCAGCCCTTCGCCAGGTGCCTAGCAGCCTTCGCCAGGTCTTAGGGTTTCGATGCCTAGCAGCCCTTCGCTAGGTGCCCAGCAGCCCTTCGCCAGGACTTCTTTCTGCACACTCAGTGAACACATTAGACCAAAAATAACATCTTAACTCTTGAACCCTTTGTCATTATCAAAACCCAGGTTTGACTTAGGTGCTGCCTGCACCAACAATCTCCCCCTTTTTGATTTATGGCAACCCGGTTCATAAAGTTAAGTTAAACAAACAGCAGGTAAAGTACCAATTTTGATTTCCTCCCCCTGGAAGAAATCTCCCCCTAGGTTTTTCAAAAGTTCGTGGGGTTTTTGAAAAAGTTTCAGTTTTTGAAAAAGTTTCTAAGTCTAAAAGTGAAACGTTTTTCAGGTTTTCAGTACTTAGAAAATTTTCACAACAAGTTTAAGTAAGAAAACAATTTCCAAGAAAATATTTTGAGTTTGGCACTTGGAAAATTTTCAAGAGAATTTGAAATTTATACTTAGAAAATTTTCAAACAAGTTTAAGTAAGAAAACATTTTCTAAAAAATATTTTGAGTTGGGCACTTGGAAAATTAGTACTTAGAATAATTTTTGAACTCAACTAATTTCGAAAATAATTTCCAAAATACTTAATTTTTGCACTTTAGAAAATTTTCTAAGCTTATTCTGAAATTTTGACACTTAGACAATTTGTAAGCAGCTTAGATACTTTAAAAAACAGTTTAAATACTTAGAAATTTTTCAAGCAAAGAACTTTGCTTTTTGTAAAACAATTAAATCTTCTTGGGAAAAAAAGTTTTAATTTTTAAAAAAAAATTTGAAACCTTTTTTTTTCTCTCCTTTCCAATCTCTCCTCCTTTTTCATATATCAAAAAAAAATAGCAAACAATGAGTAATCAAGGTAAGATGCTGTACTGAACCAATTCTAAGTTTGAGCTGGACCAAATTAATTTGAATTTCCGCTTTCGGGTTATGTCTAACCCAATTAGCTACTTACTAACTGTTATAAACAGTTGCTTTCGCTAGGGTTAGTCAAGTTATGTGATTTGATCAAGTTAGATTTTCTAAGCTTGACACTTAACCTGATTACTGTTTAATTGGTATTTAGTGCCCCAATTACTATAGATGCACTGACTTAAAGCATCTTGAATCATGGCAAAGACCTAAGCATCTCATGCCATTCTAGGTGATCAATCAAAAGTACCCTAAGGTGCTTGTGAGATGCTGGCTTCTAGATCTATAGGTGCATGCAATTCTAGGGTTAGGGCCTAGGCTATGTCCATTTTGCGAAAAAGCCCTAGTTTTTGAAAGGGGGTAATTTTATTAAAAAAACTAAATCAGAAAAATCATTTTAAATAACAAAATAAGATAAAGAATTGATTTTGCAGAAAATAAAACAGGTTTTTGAAAAAATTTAGAGCAATCCTATTCTACCAAGCATAACCCTAACTGCCTTCTTAGTGAGCTGAACTCAGACTCAGGTAGGGGTTTGGTGAATATGTCAGCTAGGTTAGATTTTGAGTCTATATGCTTAAGGACTATCTCACCCCTGGCTATATGATCTCTTACGAAGTGGTGTTTGACTTCTATGTGTTTAGTTCTAGAGTGTTGGATTGGGTTCTTAATTAGATTAATTGAGCTTATATTATCAATGTAGACCTGAGTTTGAGTGTAGTTAAGCTGGAAGTCTTTAAGAGTGTGCATCATCCATAGGAGTTGTGCTACACACTCTCCTAAAACAACATACTCAGCTTCAGTTGTGGATAGAGCTACACAGTGTTGCTTTCTGCTACACCAACTTACTAGACTATTTCCTAAAAGTTGGCAGCTTCCACTTGTACTCTTTCTATCTAGTTTACAACCAGCATAGTCAGAATCTGAGTATCCTGACAAGTCAAAAGTTGAGGTCCTAGGATACCAAATCCCTACATTTAGGGTGCCCTTAATATATCTTAGTATTCTTTTTAGGGCTGCTAAGTGTGTTTCCTTAGCACAGGTTTGGTATCTTGCACACATTCCTACAGCAAAAAGGATATCAGGTCTGCTGGCTGTAAGGTAAAGTAGACTTCCAAACATACTTCTATATAATTTAAGGTCTACAGATTTACCATCAGGGTCACTATCTATTTTTACATTTGTGGTCATAGGGGTACTTATGCTTTTGGAGTTGTCCATTTTGAATTTCTTTATTAACTCCTTAGCATATTTGGATTGATGGGCATAATTTCCATCCCTAGTTTGCTTAATTTGTAACCCTAGAAAGAAGTTAAGCTCACCAACTAAGCTCATTTCGAATTCATTTTCCATTATTTTAACAAATTCTTTTAAGAATTTTGAGTTAAAAATTATATCATCAACGTAGATTTGGGCAATAAATATTTCTTTTTCTAAGGTCTTAATAAATAGGGTTGAGTCAATTTGTCCCTGGTTAAATTCCTTAGAAATGAGGTAGGTTGATAGACGTTCATACCAGGCCCTAGGTGCTTGTTTTAGTCCATATAATGCTTTAGTGAGTTTGTAAACATGGTCAGGTTTTTCTAAGTCCTCAAAACCAGGGGGTTGTCCTACATAGACTTCTTCCTTAATAAATCCATTTAGAAAAGCTAACTTTACATCATTTAAATCCTTTATGGGATGCAAAAGCTAACAACATCCTAATGGACTCAAGTCTAGCTACTGGGGTATAGGTTTCGTCATAGTCTAACCCTTCGACTTGACTGAACCCTTTGGCTACTAAGCAGGCTTTATTTCTAACTATTTCTCCTTGATCATTTAGCGTATTCCTAAAAATCCACTTAGTGTCAATAATGGATTTGCCCTCAAGTTTAGGTACTAGTTCCCAGACTTGGTTCCTTTCAAATTGGGCTAACTCTTCTTGCGTCGCTATGATCCAATCAGGATCAGGTAAGGCTTCCTCTATAGTCTTAGGTTCAATTTTTGAAATCATTGCAATCTGACTAAGATTTCTATAGGAGGACCTAGTTCTGACTCCTAAGGTTGGATCACCCACAATTTGATCAGTTGGGTGACTTAGTCTGGGTTTCTTAGTTCTTCTATTACTTGGTTCAGCCTCAGGTCCGGCTGGTCGGTTCAGTTCAGTGTTTGGTTCAACTACTTGGGTCGGTTCAATTATTGGTTTAATTGACTCAATAGTTGGTTCAATAGTTAGTTATTTAGGGATTCAACTAGTGGTTCAATAATTTGTTCATTACCTTCATGTTCACTATTTGATGGATTTAGATCTGGATTATCAGATTTTGAATTAATTTCCTCATCAAATATTAGATTTGTTGTTTCTTCAATTTTTTAGTCTTTTTGTTGTAAACCCTATATGCCCTACTTGTTGTTGAATATCCTAAGAAGACCCCTGGGGTTGACTTAGACTGGAATTTTCCTAGATAGTCCTTGGTGTTCAGAATATGGACTTTGCATGCACCCAAAGACCCTTAGGTAATGTAGGTTTGGAAGTCTATGGTAGTATAATTCATAGGGAGTTTTATTATGTCGTTTTTACTTAGGACCCTATTTTGGATATAGCAAGCCGTACTAATTGCTTCTCCCCAAAATTGGTTAGCTAGGTTGAATTCATTCAGCATAGCCCTAGCGGCTTCCTGCAGGTTCTATTTTTCCGTTCTACTATCCCATTTTGCTGGGGGGTTCTAGGACACGAAAATTCGTGCATGTATCCGTTTATCTTACACAACTCCTCGAATCGTTGATTTTCAAACTCTCCCCCATGATCACTCCTAAGTCTTTTGATTTTAGTATCATTTTGATTTTCAATTAACTTACAAAAATCACTAAATAGGTTTAGGGTTTCATATTTGGTCTTTAGGAACCTAACCCAGGTAAACCTAGAGTAATCATCTATAATTACTAAGCAGTACCGGTTTCCGCTTAGTGACTTGGCTCCATGTGAATCAAATAGGTCAAGGTGCAGGAGCTCAAGTGTGGTTTGAGTTAGATCTGATTGAATTAGTTTGTGGTTAGACCTGGTTTGTTTACCTTGGTTGCATGATTCACATATCAAGTTTTCATAGTTCTTAATTTTTGGTATTCCTTTAATTAGACCAAGTTGGGTGATTTTTGAAATTAATCTTAGATTAGTGTGACCTAATCTCCTATGCCAGAGGTTTGATTCTTCTAACTGAGTTAAGAAGCATTTCGGTATTAAGGGTAGGTTTATAGTGTAAACATTATTTTTCCTAGTGCCCTTAAGCATGATTTCTGAGTTTTGCAAGTTTCTAATTAGGCAGTTAGAGTTGGTAAAGGTAACTACATAGCCAGTATCACACAATTGACTTATACTGAGCAAGTTAAACTTAAAGTTTTCAACCAAAAGAACCTTTTTAATGACAAAATCAGATTGGAGTTCAATGTTACCTGACCCAATGACCTTGAGTGTAGCATTGTTGCCAAATGCTACTGAGCCTAGGTTCTTGAACTTGAGTTTGGTGAATTTCAATTTATCCCCAGTCATGTGTCTGGAGCACCTGCTATCCAACATCCATTGGTCCAAATCTTTATATTCCTACACATAAAGAGTTTTGTTGATTTGGATCCAATTAGAATTAAGGATAGCTTAAATTGATTTTCACAACCTAGTCTGTCTCATCCAATCTAGAGTTATCAATCACGTTAACCTTATGAGTTTTTGTGAGACAGGTTTTAATAGAAGTATTTAGAAAGAACATGATTAATTTTGAAAAGTTAAATTAATTTTGAAAGCAATTAGTTTTGAATTTATATTGACAAAGAATATTTGAATCTAAGATTAACTGAAAATTTGTGTTAGATTCGAATTTGACAAAGAGTAAACTAAATTTGAATTTCAAAAATTGGCTTCCAGGTCTTGGCGAGGCACAAGGCCTTTTTTTGCCGTAGCCTTATTGGATCATCAACCCTTTTCTTGACAAAGCCTTTTAGTGAAATTTCATTTTCAAGGTTACTTTTTGAGAAATTCTGGTCTAACTAGCTTGGGTCTTGGATCAGTAGCTTCGGCTAGTTTCACTAGTCTAAAGAGACCAAGTAGTGTATACTTGACCTTATTAGAAAAGGCTTCCCTAACGTACTATCATCTCACTGCCACCCAATACTATGTTGTTCAAATTTCAGTTAATTGGTTTAGTCCTTAGTCTAACCAATCCTAGGTCTAAGCATGATAAATTGCAAAAAATAAATAGACAAGCAATCATGCAATTTAAAAAAAGAAAAGAAATTCATTTAACTAAAAAAATGGTTTTTAAGTTGGCTCCCCCTGGACTAAAGCCACGGTAATGATTAGGCAAGATATGAATCTTGTCCTTGGAGATCCAATACTGATTTAGTCCAACTTGGTTGTTCAGGCACAGTTTGGGTACTCATGCCTGAATTTTGGGTCTAGACTGATTCAGTACAGCATAATATGACTTTTGTCTAGCCTTGGATCGATACCCTAATCTGGATCGATTTAGAACGGACTTTTGTTTTCCAAGGATCATGTCAAGACCCTTGGAACCCGAAGCGAAACGTTCCAAAGCTGCTCTAAGGTCCTTGACTTGAGTTTTCAAGAAGGAGTTCTCTTTCTCAAGTTTTTCAACTTGAGTAGAGGTTCCTTCTTGAACCTTCTCAGTTAAGGATCTAGAGTCAGCTCCCTCTTTCAGGAGTTTTACTTCCTGTCGGAGGGATTCGACTCAGATTTTAGCTTTCGCCAAGTCGCGAGATAGATAAGCAATTAACTCTGATAATTGAACTCTAGAAAATCCACTTACAGTGATTTTCCGTCCTCTGAAAATGTGAGCTTTCCATCGTCCAGCTCCGATTCTGATCCAGTCTCGATTTCTTTCGAAGCAGTCAGGGCGAGCAGGTTCAATTGTGGGGCCTCTTCTTCTTCTTCGGAGGAAGACTCGTCCCATGTTGCTTGAAGGGCCTTCTTCCTTCTTGTCTTCTTCGTCTCCTTCAGATTGGGGCATTCCGTCTTGTAGTGACTCTTCTTTTTGCATTCGTAGCAGGTCACATTTGGTTTGGTCTTTTCATTTGATGGTTCAGCTGGCTCTTCCTTTCTTCGGCTGGCTTTCCTTCTGTTGGTCTGATTTTTCAGCTCCTTGTAGTAGTCCCGGGCTAGCCGAACCAACTTGGGTCGATCTCCTTCGCTGTCTTCTGAGTCTGAGTCTGAGTCAGACTCGGGTGCAGGTTGAGGCTTCTTCTTGGTCATCTTTCCAGTTTTGCCTGCAACAAAAGTAATGCCTTTCTCGGCTCGGGTGCAGTTAGTCTGCTCATGTAATTCAAGTTCAGAAAATAACTCATCTAATTTGATATTAGAAAGATCCCTTGAAACTTTGTACGCATCTACCATAGATGCCCACAAAGTATTTCTCGGGAAACCGTTAAGGGTATACCTGATCAGGTCACGGTTCTCTACCTTGTGACCAATTGAGTGTAGACCGTTCATCAACTCTTGGATTTTGGCGTGGAGCTGGGCTGCTGACTCGCCGTCGTTCATTTTGATAGTGTAGAGTTTGTTTAGCAGTAGGTCTCTCTTGCTGATTCGGGTGTCGGAGGTTCCTTCGTGCAACTCAATTAACTTACCCCAAAGTTCTTTTGCACTGTTGAATGGTCCCACCCGGTTCAGCTCTTCTTTGGTTAGACCGCATTGAAGTGTCTGGGTCACTTTAGCATCCGCCTCGATCTTCCTTTTTAGTGAGGCATCCCATTCGGTGTAACGTTGTGACACTCCTTCAGCATTTTTCGAGATTTCCAAACCAGATTGGATGATTATCCACATGTCCACCTGAGTTTTCTGGTGGACTTTCATCCGACTCTTCCAGTAGGAGAAATCCTCCCCACTGAAGAGTGGTGGTCTGGCTGTACTAAAACCCTCTTACATGGCCATTTAGAAATTCTGAAATAATAGCAACAAAAACAAACTGTCCCAAGACTTGGTCTTGGATTAGTAGTGCGGGAAGAAGATAAAAAAAAATTATCGAGTGGTGTTGCACCAACCTCGATTAACGATAAAAGTTCGATTGAAAAAATTTCGTAAAAATCCGGAAAAAATTCCAAATTGGTGGTTGCACCAAATTTGAGCTACCCCGCTCTGATACCACTTGTTGGATCGAGAAACATGATAGAGGGGGGGGGTGAATATCGTAAAAACTTTTTTGGATAAGATTTAAGAGAAAATACGCAGCGGAATTAAAAACAAACACGAGGAACACAAATATTTTTTACTTGGTTCGGAGTCACGGTCGCCTCCTACTCCAAGGCCACGGTCCTTGACAGTTTACTGCGGGCAATTCTATAGTAGCGCAAAGATTTACAGAATTAGGTACAATAGTAGTGCAGTAAATAAACAAGTACACTTTTCATTACCGACGCCCGGTGCGGATTGTTACTCGAAGCCTCTGGTCAGAGCATGACATGTTCAGAGTATGAATCTCTTAAATACATGAGAGTAATTAGAATCTGTAGGACGAGAAATCGTTACTTGGGCTAGGTGTGACGTAGTCAGCCTAGTGGGGACTGACACACATAGACCATGTCCTGAACCAAGTGGGTATAAGATGGTGAAGGGAATGGGGCACGATTCATTATAGCTGCTGAAGGGTTTTAAAATTGTTTCTGAGGTCAACCGTTGATCTTTCAATTAATTGGGGATCATGATGTACTACTAGGTGCCACTCATGATCGTTCTATAATTAATTGATTAATTATAGACGGCCAACATAAATCAAAAGCCTATTTAGTCACACGCACTACGAGTAATCCGAGGGATTTAAAACGAGTTGAAAATTGGATTTTCCAATCAAGAAAGATTAAGTTTGGTTGAGCCAAACGATTAGTCAAAACTGAATTTATTTCAAACGCATCGGGAGCATAGAATGGCTAAGTCTTTAAGGACTTAATGGGTGAATTAAATAAGTTTAATTCATTAAGGGATTTGATCCAAGGTGGTATGTTTTATTATAAGCTTAAAATAATCCATGGATTATTTGAATTAAAATAAACCAAAGAGTTGGTTTATTTAATAAAAATTTATAATAAATCAAAGATGACAAAATTTAATTTATTGGTGGGTTTTGAACCATAGACCTATGGTTTGGATGAAAACTTGGCCGATCACTTGAGTTGAATTCTCTTATGTGTAAATTTTGGCCCGTAATTTATTTGAACCAAGATGGGCCGGCCAAGAAGAATATTCTCCTTGGTTTGGCCGGCCCTCTCTCTCTCCTTCTCTTTTGTTTGTTTTAATCAATCATGGATTGATTGGAGATTTATTCCATAAGATGGAAGAGGCTTGATTGATTTTTATCATGAATTAAAATTTGATTTTAATCATGAGACAAAAATCAATTATGGTTTGATATAAAAAATTATGCCAAAATTAAAAGGCTTGATTGTTTTTTTTATCATAAATTAAAATTTGATTTTAATCATGAGACAAAAATCAATTATGGTTTGATATAAAAATTATGTCAAAATTGAGAGGCTTGATTGAGGAGGAGCTCCCTATATAAAGGACCCAAGGGGTGCCATGAAAGATGATCCATCCAAGTATTCTTGCCTGGGCTCTCTCCCTCTCCTCCCTTCTTCCTCTTGGCCGGCCACAAGGTTCTTCTCCCTTCTTCTTGCCGTGAGCACAAGGAGAAGCACCGAGGCGACGAAGTTCTTCCGTTGGGACGATCTTCCTCTCCGGCCATCATCACCTTGGGATTGGGCGCAAGTCATCTTCCTCCTTCTCGACGGAATTATGATTCCGGCCAACCTTGGTAGTGAGTTTTTCCGATGTGATTACTTCTCTATTGGTTTTTCTTGTCGCGTTCTCGGAGAATCTAGTAGTTCTCGAGAACATGAAACTCGTGGCTTTGCGAAGTCATCCCGAAGATACTCGGCGTGGACGCGAATAGAGGCGGAGCTTCCGAGGGACGCTTACGGTTGGATCTCATCCTTTCCTTCGAGTTACGCGAGGTAATAAGTAAATTAGTTTACGTTTCTGCAAAATTTTAAATATATGATCATGTCTACACTAGATAAAGTTGCATGCTTAGATGTGTGGTTAAATAATCTGAGAAATTATTTATGCTAAATCTTCCGCTGCACGTAATTAATTTTAAAATTACGAACCCGCATCCATGTCAACATGCACCCGGTCCCAACATTTGATGCCTAGCAGCCCTTCGCTAGGTGCCCAGCAGCCCTTTGCCAGGTCTTCGATGCCTACATCCCTTCGCCAGGTGCCTAGCAGCCCTTCGTCAGGTCTTAGGGTTTCGATACCTAGCAGCCCTTCGCTAGGTGCCCAGCAGCCCTTTGCCAGGTCTTCGATGCCTAGCATCCCTTCGTCAGGTGCCTAGCAGCCCTTCGCCAGGTCTTAGGTGTTGGTGCAGAAAGCACTCAAGTTGAACCTGTGTTTTGATAAATGGAAAAGGGTTCAAAAGTTAAGTCTTATTTGTTATCTAACATGCTGCTTGAGTGTGCAGATTGAAGTCCTAGCAAGGGAATGCTAGGCACCTAGCAAAGGATTGCTAGGCACTGAAACCCTAAGTCCTGGCGAAGGACAGCTGGGCACCTGGCGAAGGGCTGCTAGGATACGAAGACCTAGCGAAGGACTGCTAGGCACTTGGCGAAGGACTGCCAGGATCCAAAGACCTAGCGAAGGACTGCTAGGCACCGGGCGAAGGACAGCTTGGTATCCAAGACCTAGCAAAGGACTGCTAGGCACCGGGCGAAGGACAGCTTGGTATCCAAGACCTGGCGAAGGACCGCTAGGCAAAAGTCCAACCGGAGGAGTCGGTTGGCATCAGGTAAATTCTCCTGAGAGGAGTAGGTGAGGACGCGTTCCCCGTCGAGGGAACAGTAGGCGTCGGTTCGACCTAGGGCTCCATTTTGGAGACCCAAAGTCAGAACCAAGACAGCTAAGGCTGTATAAACCTAATACCTTATTGTTTTATATTGTTTTGGACTAACCCTGGATGCAGAACCGAAGGAACGTGTGTCTGCAGCTCAGAATGCCCAAAGGAGAGAGGCAAGTAGCTGAGCAGGGCGCCCCCAGTGTCCCGAGCGCCCCCAAGGCCAGTACAAAACAAGTTAAGCAAAGAAGTGCTTCGGGAAGCTCACTGGGCGGGGCGCCCCTGTGCTCCCGGGCGCCCCCAGTGCCCAGGGCGCCCCGCACTCAAGCCAACGAAGAGGATAAGACTTATCCAGCCGAGAAAACAGCAGATCGGGTCAACCAGGGCGCCCCCAGCATCCCGGGCGCCCCCAGAGTCAACCTCAACCCTATTCGAGAGGGATAAGGGCTGACCGAGAGAATCTCGGATCGGCTGACACGTGGGGGGGGGGCGCCCCCGACGTCCAGGGCGCCCCGAAGTGCTATAAATAGCACCCAACACCAAGGCTTCTCAACAATCAATTCTTCCAACGCACTCACGCTCTTCTACTCCCGCGCTCTGCTCCGGAAACCTCCCGACTCGAGATACAAGCGCCGACGACGTCCCTCTGCTCCGAAAATACAATCTACACCGGACGTCGGTAACGAAGAGCTGTTTGTTTTGTTTACTGTACTACAATTATCATATCTGTCTGTAAACTGTTTTGCGCACATATAGAATTGCCCGCAGTAAACGATCAACGACCGTGGACCTTGGAGTAGGAGCCGACCGCGACTCCAAACCAAGTAAAAGATCTTGTGTTCGCGTTTTGTGTTTAATTCTTCCGCTGCGTAATTTCTCTAACTCTAATCCGAACGATTTACGATATTCACCCCCCTCTATCGTTTCTCTCGATCCAACAAGTGGTATCAGAGCGGGGAAGCTCAAATTTGGTGCAACCACCAGTTTGAGAATTTTTCGGATTTTTTTAATTACTTTTCTTTTACTTTTTCGAAGTTTTCTCGTTAATTGAGGTTGGTGCAACACCCCTCGATAATTATTTCTCTTTATCCCACACTACTAATTCAAGACCAAGTCTTAGGATATTTTCTTTCCTTTAGTTTACTTTTTAGATAAAATGGCCATGCAAGAAGGCTTCAGCACCGCAAGACCACCTCTCTTCAGTGGGGAGGATTTCTCCTACTGGAAGAGCAGAATGGAGGTCCACCTGAAAACTCAGGTGGACATGTGGATAATCATCTAGTCCGGACTGGAGATTCCAAAGAACGCTGAAGGAGTACCTCAAACCTACACAGAGTGGGACACCGCTCTGAAACGGAAGATTGAGGCTGATGCAAAGGCGACCCAGACCCTCCAATGCGGCTTAACAAAAGAGGAGCTGAACCGGGTGGGTCCATTCAACAGTGCCAAGGAGCTGTGGGAGAAACTGATCGAGCTGCACGAAGGAACTTCAGACACTCGAATTAGCAAAAGAGATCTCCTTCTGAACAAGCTCTACACAATCAAGATGAACGATAACGAAACAGCAGCTCAACTCCACGCCCGAATTCAGGAACTAATGAACGGACTACACACCATCGGTCACAAGGTAGAAAACCGTGACCTAATAAGGTACGCTTTAAATGCTTTCCCGAGAAGCACCTTTTGGGCATCTATGGTAGATGTATACAAGGTTTCAAGGGACTTGTCAAAAATTAAATTAGACGAACTGTTTTCTGAACTCGAATTACATGAACAGACTAACTGCAATCTGGCCGAGAAAGGTATTGCCTTTGTTGCAGGTAAAACTGGAAGGACAACCAAGAAGAAGCCTCAACCTGCACCCGAGTCTGATTCAGACTCAGACTCAGAAGACGAAGAAGGAGATCGACCTAAGCTAGTCCGACTGGCCCGGACTACTACAAGGAATTGAAGAACCAAACCAACAGAAGAAAAACCAGCCGAAGAAAGGATGAACCAGTTGAACCCTCAAATGAAAAGAACAAGCCCAACGTGACCTGTTACGAGTGCAAGAAGAAGGGCCACTACAAGATCGAATGCCCCAACCTGAAGGAAACAAAGAAGACGAGGAAGAAGAAGGCACTCCAAGCAACGTGGGACGAGTCCTCCTCCGAAGAAGAAGAAGAGGTCCCACAGTCAAACCTGCTCGCGCTAACCGCCTTAGAAGAAATCGAGACCGAGTCAGAATCGGAACAGGACGACGGCAAACTGACATTTTCAGAGGACGACGAAATCAAGGTAAGGGTTTTTCTAGAAGTCAGTTAAATGAGTTAATTTCTTATCTTTCTCGAGATTTGGCGAAAGCTAAACTCCGAGTCGAATCCCTCCGACAGGAAGTAAAACTCCTGAAAGAGGGAGCTGACTCTAGATCTTTAACCGAGAAGGTTCAAGAAGGAACCTCTAATCAAGTTGAAAAACTTGAGAAAGAGAACTCCTTCCTGAAAACTCAGGTTAAGGAACTTAGATCAGCTTTAGAACGATTCACTTCTGGTTCCAAGGGTCTTGACATGATTCTTGGAAAACAGAAATCAGTTCTAAATCGATCCGGACTAGGCTATAGAACCAAATCTAGACAAAGATCCTACTATGCTGTACTGAACCAGTCCAGACCTAAAGTTCAGGCATGAGTACCCAAACTGTACCTAAAAAAACAAACTGGATCAAATCAGTATTGGATCCCCAAGGACAAGATTCACATCTTGCCGAACCATTATCGTGGCTTTAGTCTAGGGGGAGCCAAATTAAAAACAATATTTATTGTTAGATAAAATTCAATTCTTGTTTGCAATTTGCATGATTGCTTATTTATTTAATTTCTGTAATTTACCATGTTTAGATTTATGAATGGTTAGTTTAAGGACTGAACCAACTTAACTGAAATTTGAACAGCATAGTATTGGGTGGCGGTGAGATGATAGTACGTTAGGGAAGCCAATTCGAATAAGGTCAAGTATACTCTACTTGGTCTCTTTAGACTGGTGAAACTAGCCGAAGCTACCGATCCAAGACCCAAACTAGTTAGATCAGAATTTTTCAAGGACTAATTTTGAAAATGAAATTTCATTGAAAGGGTTTGTCAAGGAAAGGGTTGATGATCCAATAAGGCTACGGCCAAAGAAGGCCTAGTGCCTCGCCAAGACCTGGAAGCCAATCCTTGAAATTCAAATTCAAATTAGTCTCTGTCAAATTCGAATCTAACACAAGTCATCAGTTAATTGTAGATTCAAACATTTTTTTTAAATAAACTCAAAATCAACTGTGTTCAAAATAATTTAAAATTTTCAAAATAAATCATAATTTTTTCAAAATAATTCTATTTACCAAAACCTGTCTCACAAAACCTGTAAGGCTAACGTGATTGCTAGAATTGGGTGAGATGGTAAAAATTAACTTAATCGAAATTCGTTTAATACCGGCATTATTGTTTAAATACATTTTAGAACGGAATTAACCTAACACTAGTCAAACCATGGTCAAAACAGTCAAACCATGGTCAAAACAGTCAAACCATAGTCAAAGCAGTCAGATCATGTCACATCTCGGTCAAAATAATCAAACCATGTCAACAAAACATCAAAATTGTCATTTCCTACATACTCCGGGCGCCCGTGACTCCTAGGGCCCCCCCCATAACTTTCTCTTCATTCAAGGCAAAGCAACAGCCAAATCTACCTGATCGAGGCGCCCAGAACCTTGCGGGCGCCCCCAGTACCAGTCAAAGCAGCAAAGCTGCCAAGACCAAGCCTGACCTGGGCGCCCGGGCCATTGCGGGCGCCCCGAACAGACTTAGGACCCTGCCAATGGCAGAAGGCCCTGACCCAGGCGCCCGGAAGCTCCCGGGCGCCCTGGCTAAAGCCCTATAAAAGGGCACCCGAACCCCCTCTTCTTGCCACACCAAAAACCATCCTCCTTTCTAACTTCCTTCCTTCCAAGGAGATCAAGTGACACTTGTGCTTCCTCAACTTCGACCATGCCTCCCCGCGCGGCCACTCGGTACAATTTCTTCAATTTCCTTTTTCTACGCACTTATATTTATTCTTTCTTCTAAATGCATATCTCTTATCTTAGCAAACGCCGAGCAAACCAAGCGAACCCCGGTACCGAACCTAGTCCCGATCCTAGGTTCCCAACTTTAGCACTTTGTAACAAGTTTGTCCAAACAACCTATAAGCCCATAAAAACTAGTTATCTCAATAGACAATTCTTCACCCAATCTTGTCCCTTAGCAATGAATGTTATAAATTTTTACCAACTCGATAACCTAGTATTCTGCACTCATACTATTAATACAACCTTATGTGCAGAATTCTATAATAATATAGTCAGACAAGATCAGCTCAGCTTTGTCACCACAGTCCAAGGGATACCTCTATCCATCACACCTACACTACTCAACCGATTTCTTGGACTACGACCCTCACAGTCCACCTTTTGTTGTTACCCTCCTAGGGAGCCTCCCTTTGATGCTCCCTACTCTCACATCACCCTAGATACTCTACACTCCTACTTCTATACGCATGTTAGAAATCCCCTAGCCAGACGATTTCAGTCTGTTGACCTTCAAGTCCAGGACTACGCTCTATATAGAGTTATAGTTCGATGCATTCTGTCGTTATCCACGAGAGACGTCGCTACCATGCGACCATTTCACACCTTCCTCTTATACGCACTGTCTCATCATCTTGATATCGACATTGGACTACACATATTCCATGCGATCCTACATGCGTCCAGTGTTACCACGCAGGGGCAGGTACGCACTCCCTATTGCCACATCATCACTTCCATTCTGCATCACCACGGTCGTAACATTACCGAGGGAGAGATGGCCGCATTAACTGACTTCGATGAGATAGGCTATAGAAACTTCTCCCCAGCTGGTATAGAGATTTCGGGTACCGGGGTTTTGTCTTGGAGACGGCAGAGAGCCGGACCTCAGATCGACTCCGACGAGGAGGTAGACGTTGACGTTGCGGATCTCGCAGCAGAGATGCGGGACCATATAGACCAGCCTCCTCCACTGACCGTCGACCAGCAGTTCGCACAGATGCGGACGGAGATCCACAATCTCCGAGAGGAGGTCGAGGCTTACCACTTCGAGCAGATGGACGCTCGTAGAGCCGATCGAGAGGTGGACAATGCACGATACAGTGAGATGATGTCACTACTCAGAGCATGGCAGCCTGGCTCATCTGACCACCCTGGCCCTTCTTCATAGTTAGACTATTTCAGCATTGTACTAGTAACTAAAGCTTGACTCATGTTTGACTGTACTGGACCTCTGTTTGACCAGTTAACTTATTTGGTTTGACTAGTTATTTATCTTGAGTATCTGATCTTTATTATGCTTGGTAGAATAGGCTTACTCTACTTGTTGGTTTTTCTTACTGCTTTACTCATTTTAAAATCAGTTTCTAAAGTAGTTTTTAACTGCTTTCAAAATCAGCTTTTACTTAGTTTTGAAAAGTTTTTTAAAAATAAATAAAGTTTTCAACTTAGTTTTATTGTAAAACTACCCCCTTCAAACTAGGGCTTTTTCGCAAATGGACTTAGCCTAGGCCCTAACCCTAGAACTGCATGCACCTATAAATTTAGAAGTCAGCATCTCACAAGCACCTTAGGGTACTCTTGATTGATAACCTAGAATGAGTTGAGATGCTTAGGTCTTTGCCTTAATTCAAGATGTAGATCAGTGCATCTGTAGTAATTGGGGCACTAAATACAACTTACACAGTAATCAAGTAAAGTGTCAAGTTTAGAAACTCTAACTTGAACAGAACACTTAACTTGACTAACCCTAGCGAAAACTACTGTTTATAACAGTTAGTAAGTAGCTAATTGGGTTAGACAGGACCCTAAAAGAAAAAATTGAAATTGATTTGGTTTAGTTCATATCCTGTATTGGTTCAGTACAGCAAATTATGCAGTTTATTTTTTTCTGCTATTATGCAACCTTTTTTGCTACATTTCTTTATTTTTTATATATGGCAAAGGGGGAGAGGTAGGAAAGGAGAGAAGGCTTTAAAATTTTTTTCAAAAATTCAAAACCTTATCCTTTATTCAAAAAGTACTGTTTTTCAAAAGTACTTAATATAATTTCAAAAAGTACTAAGCTTTTATTCAAAGTTTTTAAATTAAACTTAAGCTGCTTTTTAAAATATTTTTAACTTAAGTTTTCAAAATTTTCCTAAGTACTTAAAACTTAAGTTTTCAAAAATCTTTTAAGTACTTAAACTTAAGTTTTCAAAATTTTCCTAAGCATTTAACATAAGTTTTCAAAATTTTCCTATAAGTATAAATTTTCCAAAGTGCACAACCAAAATTATTTTGGAAAATATGTCTTTAAAGTTTCTGTTGAAAATTGTTCTAAGTAAAATTAAATCCATCTTTAGACTTAGAATTTATTTTCAAAACCCCACGAACTTTCGAAAAATCTAGGGGGAGATTCCTTCCAGGGAGAGGAAACAAAATTTCGTTTTATATGTTTAGGTTAACTTAACTTTTTGAATCAGGGTTGCCATAAATCAAAAAGGGGGAGATTGTTGGTGCAGAAAGCACCCAAGTCAAACCTGTGTTTTGATAAATGGCAAAGGGTTCAAAAGTTAAGTCTTATTTGTTATCTAACATGCTACTTGAGTTTGCAGATTGAAGTCCTAGCAAGGGAATGCTAGGCACCTAGCAAAGGATTGCTAGGCACTGAAACCTTAAGTCCTGGCGAAGGACAGCTGGGCACCTGGCGAAGGGTTGCTAGGATACGAAGACCTAGCGAAGGACTGCCAGAATCCAAAAACCTAGCGAAGGACTGCTAGGCACCGGGCAAAGGACAGCTTGGTATCCAAGACCTAGCAAAGGACTGCTAGGCATCGGGCGAAGGACAGCTTGGTATCCAAGACCTGGCGAAGGACCGCTAGGCAAAAGTCCAACCGGAGGAGTCGGTTGGAATCAGGTAAATTCTCCTGAGAGGAGTAGGTGAGGACGCGTTCCCCGTCGAGGGAACAGTAGGCGTCGGTTCGACCTAGGGCTCTATTTTGGAGACCCAAAATCAGAACCAAGACAGCTAAGGCTTTATAAACCTAATACCTTATTGTTTTATATTGTTTTGGACTAACCCTGGATGCAGAACCGAAGGAACGTGTGTCTGCAGCTCAGAATGCCCAAAGGAGAGAGGCAAGTAGCTGAGCAGGGCGCCCCCAGTGTCCCGAGCGCCCCCATGCCAGTACAAAACAAGTTAAGCAAAGAAGTGCTTCGGGAAGCTCACTGGGCGGGGCGCCCCCGTGCTCCCGGGCGCCCCCAGTGCCCAGGGCGCCCCGCACTCAAGCCAACGAAGAGGATAAGACTTATCCAGCCGAGAAACCAGCAGATCGGGTCAACCAGGGCGCCCCCAGAGTCAACCTCAGCCCTATTCGAGAGGGATAAGGGTTGACCGAGAGAATCTCGGATCGGCTGACACGTGGGGGGTGCCCCCAACGTCCAGGGCGCCCCGAAGTGCTATAAATAGCACCCAACGCCAAGGCTTCTCAACAATCAATTCTTCCAACGCACTCACGCTCTTCTACTCCCGCGCTCTGCTCCGGAAACCTCCCGACTCGAGATACAAGTGCCGACGACGTCCCTCTGCTCCGAAAATACAATCTACACCGGTCGTCGGTAACGAAGAGCTGTTTGTTTTGTTTACTGTACTACAATTATCATATCTGTCTGTAAACTATTTTGCGCACATATAGAACGACCGTGGGCCTTGGAGTAGGAGCCGACCGTGACTCTGAACCAAGTAAAAGATCTTGTGTTCGCGTTTTGTGTTTAATTCTTCCGCTACGTAATTTCTCTAACTCTAATCCGAACGATTTACGATATTCACCCCCCCTCTATCGTTTCTCTCGATCCAACATTAGGTTTCGATGCCTAGCAGCCCTTCGCTAGGTGCCCAGCAACCCTTCGCCAGGACTTCTTTCTGCACACTCAGTGAACACATTAGACCAAAAATAACATCTTAACTCTTGAACCCTTTGCCATTATCAAAACCCAGGTTTGACTTAGGTGATGCCTGCACCAACAACTTCTTCCACTCACTGATCGGGAAGCTGCCGAAGGACTTCAACAACCTATTAGGGAATGTTGTCAAGTACATTAATGTGGAGGAAGCACAAGCCGCTCGGAAAAAGGAGACGGTTAACACGCCGACCTGAGCCCTGCTCAAAACAGCCGATCCCCGATCGGGCCCATCCGCAGCCCGTGGGGAGCAATCGATTGAGTGGGAATGGAATGCAAGCACGTGCAGCAAGTGGCCAAGGGTTTCTGTTGACCCGCTGAAGGCCCTATTGAGCGTTTCACCAGAGCAACACACACAACATGGAGGAGTGCCGATAGACTGGGAGAGGTTGGGCTCCTTCCCCTGAGGACGGGGGCGTCAGGCATTTCCTGAACGCGACTCAGGTAGGGGAAGTTCAACGACTACCCCAGCAGCCCGGGAACCTAGACGGAACCCCGACTGCCCGTAACTTGTTCCCACGAGAGGAACGAGCCGAGTCCGAAGAAATGGATGAGAAACAGACCAATCAGTAGAATGTCGTCCGAGGAGGAGTTCACGTGATCTCGGGCGGGCCGATCGCGGGAGACTCCAACCAAGCCCGGAAGGCACGGGTACACTGACTGGAGATTCACCAGGTCGGTATGAGTGCCGGTCAAGCACAAGGGCCCCAAATCAGCTTCGGGCCGCAGGATTTACAGGGACGAGAGGTCACACACGATGACACCCTAGTCATCACAGCCATGATCGCCAACTACCAGGTCCACCGAACCATAGTGGACACCGGCAGCTTGGTCAACATAATGTACAAGAAAGCCTTCGACCAATTGCAGATTGAGCCATCACAACTGGAGTTGGTGTCCACGCCACTGTTCGGGTTCACTGAAAACCAGGTGCAGCCGATCGGGTAGTTCGCCTAGTCATCTCCTTAGGCGAGGAGCCACTGAAGAGAACAAGATGGTCCACCTTCCTGATAGTGTACGCCCCCTCGGCCTACAATGTGATTCTGGGCCGACCGGCCCTCAATGAGTTCCGGGCAGTAACCTCAACCTTCTATCTCAAGATCAAGTTTCCGGTCGGCGACAAGGTCGGGGAGGTTAAGGGAGATCAGAGGGTGGTCCGGCAATGATACATGGACGATGTCCGGACTGAGAGTTAGAAGGCTCAGCGCACATCCACTAGTTGTAATATGGTGCAATCCTCTCCTTGGGTCGAGCTCCACGAGGACAAGGAGGAAATTCAGCTGCTCCCCGACCGGGTGGAGTCCCGCGTCAAGATAGTCGCGGGTTTGCCAAGCGAGTTAAAGGAGCCACTGCTGGAGTGCTTGACAAGGAACCAGGATGTGTTCGTCTGGTCGGTAAGGGAACTAAAGGGTGTCCGACCAGAAGTGGCCGAGCACCACCTTCACGTATACCCCTAATGTTAGGCCAGTCAAGCAGAGAAAAAGAGATTTTAGAACGGAGCAGAACAAAGTCATCCGAGCTGAAATCGAGAAATTGCTAGAAGCTAGGCACATCCGAGAAGTCCAATTCCCAGCCTGGCAAGCCAACGTGGTCCTGGTGGCCAAGCCCGACAACAAGTGGAGAGTCTGCATTGACTTTCGGGACCTTAACCGAGCCTACCCTAAAGATTGCTATCCTTTGCCCTAGATCGACCAAATGGTCGACTCGACTGCCGGGAGTGAGCTCATCTCCATGTTGGACGCATACTAGGGCTATCACTAGGTGCCCCTGGCGGCCGAGGATCAAGAGAAGGTCAATTTCATCACAGTAGATGGCACATACTGCTACACAGTCATGCCGTTCGGGCTGAAGAATGCCGGAGCCACCTACCAGCGGATGATGAACAAGATCTTCCGATCGCAGATCGGTCGGAACATTGAAATATACGTAGACGACATTCTGATCAAGACAAACCGAGTGGCCAACCTAGTATCCGACATGGAGGAGACCTGTCAGACCTTGCGCCAGTATGGACTAAAGTTGAACCCGGCCAAGTATCTCTTTGGAGCACGAAGTGGGAAATTCCTCAGATATATCATCACCGAGAGGGGGATTGAGCTTGCTCGACATGCCCCCACCACGGAGTCTCAGGGAGGCACAGAGGCTCACTGGGCGAATCACAACACTATCCCGCTTCATTTCCCGATCTGTTGAGTGAAGATTACTCTTCTTCAAGACCCTCCGCCGAGTTATCAAGTTTCAATGGGACGCCGACTGTGACAAGGCGTTTGAAGAATTGAAGACATATCTGGCTGAGTTGCCAGTGTTGGTGTTAAATACCGAGTTTCAAGGGGCTAAATGGAAACCTTCAAAATATAAGGGCTTAGTTGTAATTTTTCAGACTTGGAGGGTTTAATTGCAAAAAGACAAAATTTCTATATAAACCCCTAAAAGCCCTAAGTTCCCTTATTTATTTTCATTTCTCCCCGATTCCTCTCGAAACCACCCGATCCCTTCGGTTTTGCCCGACGTCGCAGCCCGCACACACCGAGCCCTAGCCGTCGCCTCTCCCTCGCGACAGCCACCGCCGCCCGCCGCCCTACCTTCTCCACTTCCCTTCTCCTTCTTCTTCTCCGGCGCGCACGAGCAGAGCACCGCCGCCTCACGCGAGTCGCCAACCAGCCGTCGCCGCTGCCGTGAGTCGAGGAAGCGTCGCCTTGGTTTGTTTTCGTTCTGGGTTTTTCTCCGCCCGAAACTGCACTGTGCCCTAGCACAGATCCACCGCCGACGTACCGCAGAGGTAAGGGATGTATGTTTAATTGTTGTCTTGAAGGGATCGAAGATGTTTTAAGATTAGATCAGTGAGGTTGCATTGGTTTTTAATCAGATAATAGTTCTTGGTGATTTTGTTGATATGGTGTTGATCACCATTGTGAGTTTCAAGTTTAGGCAAGGTATTTGGGTTTAGGTTAATGCCTTGAGTTGTATGAATGAGTTTATAATTCGGATTGAATGGTAGATCTTGAGTGAATTCCTGTTTTCAATTTTATTGTTTCTAGTTCTGTTTATTTGTGTGTTGACCGAATGGTAAGATGATAGGAGTTTTTTGTTTTTGGCACTAAGCTGTAGTTTAGATTTCTGAATTTCACCCCTATTCGTACTCTACAAATTGATGATGGAATTGTTGGTGTCTTCTGATCAGGGGAAATTGAGTTAATGGTTTAATTATGATTCTTAAAGGTTGATTATGTGTGGTGGATTTATTTAGGGTTACATGGTGGATTAAACTGGGGACTAATCGAAGTAGTCATTAATTAAGTAAATTAATGATCGAAATGATTAAGGGTTCCTTCTAGTTGGATTTGTGATTTATTTTAACTACTTGTTGGATATAATAATTAGCTAAACTTTTATATTTACCCAGGACCTTGATTCGAAGTCATACGGTTGGTCACGAGGAGGTTCTCTTTGACACGTTCTACAAATAAAAGGCGGGTGCTTCTCCTTTGTACTCGAGTAGTTCCTTTTACCTTTAAGCATGATTATTTTATGTCTAGTAGGTTGCTTGACCTTATTCCTTGTTGTTTGTTATTTTAACATCGCCGTTGATACTTATTCTTCGTTGATCTTCGAGTATTCAAAATTTGTATCCGTATAGTCCCCTGTTGATTTTCTGTTCTATAAAGTGTTGCTTGTACGCGAGTACTTAGAAGTTCATTAAACACATTAGGTTTATTTGGCATTAGAAATATCCCACCTAGTAGTGTATGTGCATAATCGTTGGTTTTCGATTTCTGGTTGGTTGCATTGATGCAACGTTTACTTGTTGGATTTTGTTACATCGTTGTTTCTCCGGTTGTTCGTGCATCTTGTAACATGCACCATATTGCACGTTGCATACTAATGACTGTTGGGCTTCCATATGGTTAAGCCGTCGTTAGTCATTTAGTTGCTCGGTTCACTCAACCACTTATCGTCGTGGTAGTTGCTAGAGTGCGAGCAACTGTCATGTTATGCCACACATGTTGCAGTTGTAGGCAAGCAATGACACCCTCACCGTTGTTTTTCGAGAGATATTAGAGCTGTTGGTGGCTCCCCCTATATATTGGGGTTTTGGAGTGTTGGCTCTCCAGCATCCTGTCCACTCAACCACACCTTTCTGTAGTATTTGTTGGAATGCGTACAGTTGTCACAACCCTACCCACTCAGTCACACAGATGAGATGTGTTGGCGGCTTGACTGGCGTCAGGGGTGACACATGTCATTGCATCATATGCATACGTATTTTATTTATGTATTTTCTTGTGTTTGATGCATTTATATGAGCTATGATTGTTGCACTTGGTTAACATGCATGTATATGCTGGATTTATTGTTGTCGTATTGTTTTATATCTGTTTAGTTGTTATTCAGTTTTATAACATGTTGTTCTATAGATGTTATACATGTTTAGGTATTCCTATATTCCTTATGGACTGTACCCTGTTGGTTCTCTATTTATTATACCTTTTGTTATGTCATGCTTATTGTTTACTCATATACCCGCTGAGTCCACCCGGACTCACCACCCATGCTTTCTCTTTTTGTTTCAGATAGCAGGTAGTCGTATTTCTTGGAGCCAGGAGAGGATCCAGTTGTTAGTCCCCAGAGTTGAGTTATTTTTCTGTATTTGGTATAGTTATTTTGTTTTCAGTACTTGGTAAAGTTGCATTTTATTTGTTATCGGGTTTTGTCGTTATCAGAGACATTTGAGTTCTCTTTGGATTGTAGTTTCTTTTATGTTTAAGGTGGCTGAGCCACCCGCTATCTTATTTATAACTGCGTGGTGATGTTTTATTCCTGTTATGATGGCTGAGCCATCTTTTGAGTTTGGAGTGTATGTATACTTGCCCCAACTTGTCCGCCGTACAGGGGAGATGTTGCCTGATTTTCGAGCAAGCATGTGCCTCTGGGGTCATGACAGTTGGCCAAGCCAGAGGTCGGAGAAGTGTTGTGTGTGTATTTGGCAGCCTCGTCTGAGTCGATCAGTATGGTGTTAGTCAGGTAGGATGAAGCCGAGCAACAACCAGTGTATTTCTTTGCTCATCTATTGAAGGGTGCCGAGTGTCGATACACAGCGCTCGAGGAGTTAGCTTATGTCCTATTGTTAGCCGCTCGAAGGCTTCAACCGTATTTCCTAGCACACCCGATCGTGGTCCTGACGAACATTAATTTGGGTCAAGTAGTTTCAAATCCAGAAGCATCAGGGCGACTGATCAAGTGGACGACCGAGCTGAGTGAATATGACATCCAGTATCAAGCTCGGCCGACTATTAAAGCACAAGCTTTAGCCGATTTTCTAAGTGAATTAAGCTCGGAGGAAGCTGAAGAGACTTGGCAAATTTACGTGGATGGGTCATCGGCTTGGCAAAGCAGCGGGGTTGGCATTCTGATGGTCTCACCAAGGGGAGAGCAATTATACCTATTGGTCCGACTGAAGTACCGAGCCACAAACAATGAAGCCGAGTATGAAGCCCTCAATGTTGGACTACAAACGGCTAAGCATGTGAGTGCCACTCGAGTAATATTATACTCGGACTCTCAGTTGGCCACCCAACAGCTCTTCGGTCGGTTCGAAGTCAATAGCAATCGGTTACAGGCCTTTGTGGAAGCCTATGAAAAGCTAAAGGCTGGGTTCCAGGAAGTCTAGCTACAGAAGATCCCGAGAGAAATTAACCTACGAGCATATGAGTTAGCCAAGCTGGTTAGCTCGGTAGGCTCTTGGATATTTCCCCAACCAAGCAATCAGACAATGATGGTGATGCACATCGAGCAACAGGTCGAGTTGGAGCTCGGGGCGGATTGGAGAACGCCGCTCATCGCTTACCTAACAAGCAGGACCCTCCTATCTGACCGGGAGGAGGCCCGACTCCTGAGAAAGCGAGCGGTTTAATACTCCTTGGTTGGAGATGCACTGTACAAAAGAGTCTTCGCCTGACCTCAACTCAAGTGCTTGGGTAAAGAAGATGCCGAATATGTATTAAAAGAATACATATGGGGATCTGTGGAAGTCATGCTGGAGCTCGGGGCGTGGCCCGAAAAGCATTGCTCTCAGGATATTACTGGCCGACCCTGCAGAAGGACGTTGACCGACTCGTCTCTACTTGCCTATCATGTCAAAAACACCATAACCTTCCCCACAGGCCGGTTGAAATGATGAAGGCGTCAGTGGTCTACTGGACATAATGGGGCCTTTTCCGACCGCTGTCGCCCAGAAAAGATTCTTACTGGTGGTCATAGATTACTTCTCTAAGTGGGTAGAAGCCAAGGCCTTGGCACGCATCACTGAGCAGATCGTTATCAAGTTTCTGTGGCAGAACATCTTGTGCTGGTATGAGATCTCCCATAAGTTGGTCTCAGATAACGAAAGATAGTTTCAGGGTCGAAAAATACAAGAATGGTGCTCGACATATGACATTCAGCAAGCCTTTACATCTGTTGCATATCCCCAGAGCAATGGTCAGGCAGAAGTGCCCAATCGGGAAATATTGAGGGGCTTGAAGACTAAGCTCGACCATGTGGGGGGCATCTGGGTTGACGAGTTGTCGAGCGTTTTGTGGGCTTAGCAAACCACGCCGAGAGAGGCCACAGGTCACACCCCTTTCCAGTTAGTTTATGGAAGCGAGACGGTGGTGCTTGTTGAGGTAGTATGTGAATCCGACCGGCGAAAGGCCTATGATGAAGAAAACTTGGAAAAAAGACGTTTAGAGCTGGACCTGGTTGAGGAAATCCGAGAGAAGACAACCGCTCGAATGTTCGCCTACCATCAAAGAATGAAATAAAGGTATAATCGAAAGGTTTTGCTGAGGACGTTCCAAGTCGGCGACCTCGTATGGAATAGGATCAAGCCGGTCGGCGATGTGAGCAAGCTAGAGCCTCAATAGGGAGGACCCTTCAAGGTCATCCAGAAGCTGGCTTCCGGAGCATACTACCTAGAGAACGAGCAAGGAAAGAAGCTGGATCGGCCCTGGAGTGCTATTTATCTCCAACCATATCAAGAGTCAGAGTGAGGGCCTGTGAGATGATTGTATTTCATAACTATGTAATGATAGTGGAAGGCCAAGATTCTCATGCAACTTGCAGGTACTCCAGACTCTCACCTTTGAGCGAGTTATAAGTGGGCATGCCCCCACGCATCCCTCGGCTTAGCTCCCGGTCTGGATGCGTGGCAACCCACGCTCCCTGGGACTTAGCCGACCGAGTGTCCAGACTCTCACCTTTGAGCGAGTTATAAATGGGCATGCCCCCCCATGCACTCCTCGGCTCGGCTCCCGGTCCGGACGAGGGCTACCGCGAGCATCATATTTGTTGCAAAATAACAATGTTTAGTTAGCTATAAACATTTAAAGGACGGAATACGGACCTTACCGAGCATCGGTGAAAGGGCACTTGGCTAAGCCCAAACACGTATAAAATATCCTCGCGCTGAGCAGGTGAACTCCATGGAAATGTTGACCCCCGATCTTAGACAAGGCCGACTGATAGGTAGGGAGGGATCGGTAGTTCTTGGGGAGAGGAGGAGGAGAAGGCAGGTCGGAGATCGAAGAGATAGGCCAACTCGGGGCAGGGGTGGTGTTTACAAAAAAGAAGCGCTCTTTCCAACCCTTATTCAAGGTCAACCCTTATTCAAGGTCAGAAGTTTCGCTAAGAAAGAAGTTTTGGCTCAGGCTTGGAAAAAAAAGTCGTCCGGCTCTTGCTTCTTGGGATAAAGAAATAATAGAAGATGTCGGGCTGAAGGGGAATTTTGTACAAAGAAAAGACAATCACCGACCCGTAGATCAGGCGGATGGCGTTCGGGGCCAGCTGAGAGAGAGGGATTTGAAAGAAGTGACTGATGGAGGAAATGAAAGGGTGGATCGAGAAGCGAAGCTCGGCCTGAAGATGGTCCCGGGAGATAGTTATGAAGCTGAGAGGAACACTCTCAGGACGGTCAGTCGGGTCGGGTAGGCGAAGGTGGTGATCGGAGGAGATGTGGTAGTCGGATTGGATTTGGTCAAGGTCATGATAATGGAGATTGGACACCATGGTAGTATATCATGGGTCCGAGTGAGAAGAGAAAGAATCCATAAGGCGGTAAAAAGAAAGGAACTGACCGAGCGAGAAAAGGTGTTGCCGGAGAAGAAGGACATGAGGCTGTTGTTGCCGGAGGTCGCCGAAACCCTAGCAGAGAGCACGGGAGCAGCAAGACGGCGCGAGTGTAAAAAAGTGATGGTAAAAACAGCGAGGAGAGATGCCTATTTATAGGGCAGAGCGGACAATGTCGGTCGTCCAATGGTGATCCGGAAAAAAAGTGAGAAAGGATATGGGTCGTCCGATCAAACCCTAGGTAATTCCCGAGACTCGGCGTCACACGTGCATGCCGCCCATTTGGTGTGTTAGGTGGCGAACGTTTCATTACCCGGGAGACTAATAGCCATCAGTCGCGTGGCCCCAGCAGTTAATGCGGTAATAAGTACGAGAGATTCGAATCGGCCCGGCGAGTCGGGGACAAGACAGATAAGACAAGTAGATGGGGGGAGGGGGGTCGGCTAGCCTGGCACCATATAAGGATAGGTCGGAGCCACGAGGAGCAAGTGAACTAATTCAGCTGGCGGGGTTATAAGCCCGAAGCTCATTGGCCTAAAGCACCCGACTGAGCAGTTAGTTAGATGTATCCCGACTCAATACCCTAGGGAAGACGTCGAGTATCTGACCCTGCCCGACACCTGAGGCGCATGCTATATTAGCCCTTAACGAGAGGTATCGACTGCCAAGCCTGGGGTCGTCTGGGTCACCTCCAGTGGGCATCCAGTCGGCGTTCTCTCTGTGCCTTAATCATACGACTAGGGACGAGGCGGATTGACCAAGTCCGAGTGCTCCCTGACTCGGGAAGTGCTCTGCTTCACTCTGAGATATTAATTGCACGACCCGATTTGACTCGGACCGACCGGTCGACGATTCAACTCGGGATTTGTCCCTTTCTTAATAACATCCGCCTTCTGACATTATACTGACACACGTGGTACGAGGGTCGGTGCAGGCCTTACCCCGTTCATACTCGAATTACAGATATCCTACTCTGCACTTCTCTGGCACACCCTGGCACACCGCACCATGTCACTCCTTACTTGTGTCAAACTGGGCGCGTTGATCGGTACCATTTTGCGAGCTGACAAATGCTCATGCTCTTGTCTCCACCAGGTATAGAAGGGCGACAGGCACTGATAGAAACTGTCAGCTCTCTCGATTATATAAGTCCCTCCGCATTCCACTTCGTAGATACGCGCGCGAGAATTATTTTCGCTACTGCTTTATTGTTTTCTTCCCTTCCATCGGAGACTGACTTGACTGTCGGAGGACCTTGTCGGGGACTTTTCCCAGAGGATTATTAACGGTCATTTTTTTGTAGGTCGGAGCCAGCATCAACAGTACTCGAGTCTGCCTCGCTCTTGGGAGTCCATCTCACTCCACGACAGAATCAATATATAAATTTTTACTTAATAGAAACATTAAATTTATGTAGGAACGTTCGATTCATGGAGCCTAAAACAGTGTCTTAGATCACTTTACAGTCGGATCACAAAACTAGTAAAACCTAATGGAGCTGCTGACTACTTACGTGCTGAAAGTGCAGCCGATCTCAGAGCATCAACACCTCTGCTGCTGCAACTGGCGAGCCAAGTGAACTAAGTGCCACGAGAGGCTCATTAGTGTCAATATGTTCAGAAACGAGGAGTGATTGTTCAGCCGCCTTAGTCTTGCATTTAGCTGCACCAATTCACTCTTCAGGCCGCCCTGCCCGCCCCCAATCGCCTTCGTCGGAGTCGCCCTTATTGATGTCGCGGCCGGCTCCGAAGAGATTGGATCCACCATGTCTTTCCCCCTTCCTTCCCCCTTCTCTATCTTCATTCTTTCGAACATCACCTGCGTAAGCATTAGCTTAAATTCAGATGAGAAATTGGGATCGAGTTTAGCTGATCACGCCCGATCACCTTTGTTGCTCTGGGCTCCAGGAAGAGCATGTTCGCCGTCACCATCGCTAGAGCCCCAATCAAGTTGTAAGTCTGCAGTCTCTCCGCTAGAATTCTCCGGTCGCGACTGAGGAAGTGAGTGGCTAAAGCTAGGGCGATGCTGTGCGCCACCACTTGGAAGTACATCGGATACAGCTTGCTCTGCACCGTCCCGAACTGCTGCCGTGGCAGCGACGCCGCCAGGACGGTGCTCGAGACGAAGGTCACCCAGATGCAGGTTCCATAGGCGGTCGCGAAGCCGAGGAGGTGAAGTATCGCGGCCGTCGGCTTGCCGGTCTCGAGCGCCCAGAGGTAGGCCGCGGCGTCGAAAGCCACTTCCTTTGCTCGACAGAGTATGTCCGTCAAGTTGCCTCTCACTTCCTCGGCCGTCTTCTCGGCTTTGTGCTCTATCTTGTGGCCTAACTCCGACATATTTTGGGCTAGTTCCCGCCCGGCTTCTTTGGCCTTGTCCATGGCGCTCTCGACCGCCTTCTTCGCGCTTTCCTTGGCTTCGGAGGTCGTCTCTTTAACAGAATCCCTGACCTGCTCTGCTTTCTCTGCTGCGTCGCGAACGGTGCTCTTGGCGGTCTCTTTGAGCTCTGAAGCCTTCCCATCGAATTTCATCAGAGTCTCCTTCGCTGTCTCTTCAAGCTCCTCCGCTTTCTCGGAGGACTTCTCCTTTCCCTTTCCGACGAGGGAGGAGACCTTCTCCTTGCACACGCCATAAGCATCGCATATGAGGTTCTTAGCAGAAGCTGATGCTTGCGGTTGGCTAGACGACGCGGCTTGGTCGGCGCTGGGGAGGACGGAAGCCTTCGGTTGGTGAGTCTTATCACTTGTGTCGTCGACGAGGCGGTGGGGAGTGCTGGATGAGTCGTCGACCTGCAGGCGCTCGTACTCGACGACGATGAAGCGGTGGCCTTCGCGGAGAATGCGGTCGTTGTCGTCGGGTGTCGGGTGGGGGCTGCCGGGCTTGGCTTCGGGGCGCGGCGACCAGAAGCCGGCGGCGGAGAGGGAGGAGAGGAGGAGGCCGAGGGAGACGAGGTTCATCATCTCGTCGATTAGCAGATCATGCGGAGGTCGCTCCGCCTTCATATGAACTCGGAGCGAACAGCACGTGGCTGGTTGCCCGGCGCTAGCGGTAACACGTGTCTAAACACGTTGCCACGCCGGCTTGGACGTGTTCGAGCTTCGTATGTAGGCGGTGACCGATGCGTGCGGTGATTGAGTCAATAACGATTCGGTACATTCATCTGAAACAGCATGATCTGCTCGACCAGTTAGTTACCTCAATTCTAATAATTTGTCATTATATAATTTTAAAGAATTAGAAAATCATTTTATAAATCTTATATTATTGCATACTTATTCGATATTCAATGCTCTCGAGCAAATGACTCAATTTGAGTCCTCTAGTTGATATAAAAATATATATATATTTATACTATTTTATACTTATGCGATATTCCACTTATATTCAATGCTCTTAAGCAAATGACTAAATTTGAGTCAATATTTTTATTGTAGCTGATTATACATAATTGTATCCATTATAATTCTATAGATAAATATTGATAATAATATAATATTAATTAGATATATAAAAAGTAATGGTATTATAATTATTATGTCCATTTTTTTAATCCTGTATCCAATTCAAATGATTCGACATGATGAATAATCAACTCCATGAATAAATTCAAAAAGTATATATGAAAATTTGTCCATCAAATAAATTTAGGAAGTGTAAATAAATTAGGAAGGAGATCCTAGCATCACCAATGATTCGAGGTGATTGATCTCTAGAGATATTTCTCATCAATCACTAAGATAAATCAGAAAGTGCATCTGAGTCTTGGCGAATAGACCAACTTACAAGTAATTCGAATTCCTCATATATAATGTGTCATAGGTGAGATTCAAACTCGACTAATCCTGGTATAGACTGTCTGACTCCACATTCTGTCCACCAAGTTCGAGTCGACTAATCCTAGGATGATCGACCCATGTCTTGAAAGTTTCTCACCGACCATCAGAGTTAATCCAAAAATACTCACAAAGGACGACCCAACAACTCAACATCCTACGTTTGCTATCCCATTGGAAAGAAATATCCTACAATGCGTCATAATTTAGAATCAAACTGTGAATATTTGTGAGTCCGTATGAGTGCCCTACCACTACACTATAATCCAAGGGCGGATGGATGTCTATTGATCTCATCTGAGAGTGACAAAAATGGATCATCGGTGAGGTGGATGGAAGGTTGACCATGAGGAGACCTTGTGGAGAAGATCTTGTCGTGCTATCAAGAAGAACAAGAAGAGAGGGCGTTAGTGTAAGTACTCAGGGATGGTTTTTATGTGATCAAACAAGTCAAGTTAAGTCCTGTGTATTTTTGATCTTTGTGTCTAAGTGTGCAGGAGCTTAGGAGCACAAGAAGTCGAGCGGAAGACGCAACGAGCAAGAAAGATGTCACAGGAAGGATGCATCCGAGGGACGAGAAGTTGTAGAAGAATACACCGATGGATGAGAAGGACGTGCGTGATGCCCGAGGGATGAGAAGCCGGGGAGGAAGTTTGCTCGAGGAGTTCAAATGGAAGATGCAGCGAGCGAGAAGGATGACGTGTGCATCCGAGGGATGAGAAGCTACGGAAGAGTAGATTGGTAGATGAGAAGGGCATGTGCTACGTTCGAGGGACAAGAAGCCGGGGAGAAAGCCCGTTCGAGGAGAAGACAGGAGTTGAGGTTCGTGTGAGCTCAATCTAGATGGCCAAAAATAACTCAAGCAGGTGAAAGGCGAAAAGTCAATGTGAGAGTTGACTTTGACAAAAAAAACAACTGAGGCACCTCAAATGCTAACCAAGGCGCCTTAGATCAGCGGAATTGAAATTGCCGCAAACTAGAATTGAGCGTCTCAGTTAGAACCCGAGGCATTTTGGGTCAGAACTGATGCGCCTCGGATTAGAAAATTATCAATGTCTACCGTTGGCGCCATGGATAAATTCTTATCCAACTAAGGCGTCTTAGATCACAACTGAGGTGCATCATGTCACAACTGAAGGTGTTTCATATCACAACTGAGGTGCCTCAGGTCCACGTTAACATAAAGGTAACTTCTTATTTTGGGCTATAAATGACCCCTAGAGCTAGAAAAAAGCAACAATAACTTGTAATCATTTTTCTACTCTTTTCTAAGCTTTTAAACATCTGTAAGAGACTTTTCCGCCTACATTGAAGGAGATGTTTTCAGTGTGCTGTTATTGCCTTCGATTAGCAATCATCCTGGTTGCAACCAAGTAAACTCCCGGTCTCTTATTAGTTTTCTGTTAAGTTGTTGATGTTATTTATTTTAATTACTGCATAACTAATTAATCATCTTTGCCAAGATATTGCAAAAGATTTAATTTGAATTTTCAGGACTATTCACCTCCTATATCCCGCCTACACGGGACCTACAGTCAGCAAGTAGGGCAGGGTTCCTAGCGTAGCTACTCCGATGCTTAAGTTAGCATTAGGAGATGGTGTTTAGTGGCAATAAAAAAGTGAAGACGTAGAAATCTGAAAACGCATACTTGCGCCGCGAGAAAAGGGATCCTATTTATAATACCTTTAATTACCTCTGCATTAATGAGGTGTTGTGTCAAATAAATATACCTGTCTAATCACTATATTTTAGAGGTATGAAGTGGTTTTGTCAACCATTGGTATATAATGGTAATCATATTTATTCAGCGTATCTATGCCCATACCATATCATGTGCTTCCGACACTCTTATTATGGTCCTTGTCCTTCATGGGCCAAGCCTATCGGGCTTCATAGGATAGCCAATTGGGCCGATGGCCCAGTTTATAGGCCATGAGTAATTAGAAGATTTAAGGGATTTGAATTTGGGAGAGATCCAACCGGTATTATCAGAGTGAGACTTAGGAGAAAAGGTTGTGATCTTTAACAAGTTGATCCGATCGGAGCTCATATACTCGACTTCAGGCGGTTGCGCTTTGATGTAATGATGCATAACTGGTGTCCGATCGAATAGGTTCCTCGTTGAGGTCCGCTTAGCAAATTCGATCGGACACCAGAGAGGCATCATGTGGAATCCTTATCCTAAATTGCTTGCTTGTGATCTTGAAATGCCCTGTCAGCCCATAACACTCCTTCGATCCGAGGGACCTACGATATTCTTCACATCATAGATATTTTATAAAAGGTCATACACTGACTCTAGAGATCTTACATGACCAACTGTTAGAATTTGGTGACCCGAATTCAATTTAATCCGTTAATTTATTAGATATTTTCTTATTAATATGTTAATTAACAGATTCTTTATAAATATGTTAATTAATAGTTTTATTATTAATTTTTCTTTTGACTAAGTATCCTAAGGTCTCTATAAATTGTGTATCTCATGGATAAGTTTTAATCAATCAATGAAGAAAGTTAATTTGTTACCTCTTCTTTCTTTCTCTCTACCTCTCTTTTCTCTCTACTTCTCTGTACTTTACCAGAGCCGCCGACTTTGTATTTCACCGTTCATAGTGATTTTTCCTCCTCTGCCCATGGTTTTTTTCCGTCAAGGGTTTTCCACATAAATCTGGTGTGTTCTCTATTGTTCTTGTTATCATTTTTCGTACTAATCTCGTTTCAAGTGGTATCAGAGCAAGGTTGATTTTGATTTTGTGTATGTCAATCGGAATTAATGACAATGACAAACATGAAGTATGATATTCCGTTTTTGGATCGCAACACCAGGTTTACGCTGTGGCAGGTTAAGATGTGAGCGGTGCTAGCACATCTGGACTTGAACAACGCATTGTTCGAGATAGACAATATGCCCTCAACATGGACAAAGGAGAAAAAGGAACAGAAGTTTGGTGAGGCTGATGTTGTCGAAAATCACAGTAATGGTGAACTTCTCGTTGCCTCTGATGCTGATTTGAAGCAGAGTGAGGAATGGATTCTTGATTCTGGCTGTATGTTTCATATGTGTCCTAATCGGGACTGGTTTTCAACATATGAAACGGTTTCGAGTGGTGTCATTTTGATGGACAATAATGCATCCTGCATAATCGCTGGTATTGGTACGATCAAAATTAAGATGTTTGATAGTGCAATCGGACACTTGGTGATGTGAGGCACGTTCCTGATTTGAAGAGAAATCTGATCTCTTTGAGTATTCTTGATTCTAAAGGGTACAAGTATATTGGTGAAGGTGGAGCTGTGAAGATCAGTAAATGGTCTCTTGTTGTGATGAAGGGACTAAAGAGAACCGCCGGTTTATATGTTCTGCAGGGATCCACAGTAATAGGTGATGTTGCCGTTGCAAGGTCGTCTATGTCTGATTCTGATGTTACAAGACTTTGGCATATGCGTTTGAGTTATATGAGTGAGAATGACATGGTTGAATTGAGCAAGAGAGGACTCCTTGATGGTCAAATTATTACAAACCTAAAGTTCTGTGAGCACTGTGTTTTTGGCAAGCAGAAAAGAGTCAAGTTCTCAGTTGGCATTCATAACACAAAGGGTATGCTAGACTACATTCACTCTGATTTGTGGGGGCCTTCTAGAGTACCATCTAAAGGTGGTGCGCTCTATATGTTGACTATTATTCATGATTTCTCAAGAAAAGTTAGAGCATTCTTTTTAAGACATAAGAGTAATATTTTTACTACCTTTATATTAAGGAGTGGAAGGTCATGATTGAGAAGCAGACAGGTGTTGATGCAGTCTGATCCTGATTGTTATTTTGGTGTTGACATCGATTTTAGTTTAGGTTGATTATGATGATTATGATTAAGTCCTGGTCGGGGATCAGACATGTTATGGAAAATCCTAGCTTGGGGGGTCAGGTGTTGGAAAATCCTAACCTGGAGGGTTAGGTGTTGAAAATCCTAGTTTGGAGGGCTAGGTGTGTGAAAAGTCCTAATTCGGAAGAGGTGGGTGAAAAGTCCTAGCTTGGAGGGCTAGGTGAAAAGTCCTAACTTGGAGGGTTAGGTGAAAATTTCCATCTTGGAGAGTTAGGTGAAAAAGTCCTGGCTTGGAGGGTCAGGTCCTAGCTTGGAGGGCTAGGTTTGGAAAGTCCTAATCCGGAAGAGTTGGGTGAAAAGTCCTAGCTTGGAGGGCTAGGTGAAAAGTCCTAACTTGGAGGGTTAGGTGCAAATTCCCAACTTGGAGGGTTAGATGAAAAATCCTTAGCTTGGAGGGCTAAGGTGGATGAAACCCTAGCTTGGAGGGCTAGGTTGGAGCCCCTGGATCGGTCTGGTGACCGATCAGGGAGTTGGCACGGTGCTTGATAACCATCATTTTTGTTAATTATTTTAGGCTCTAAAATCCATGTTTGATCCACATTTTATATGCTTAAGTTTGCAATTGTAATTAGGTTTCATGTATTTCCCTTATTTTTGACTTTTAATTCAAATCTTTTTATATTTAGGATATTTTTGACACTAAATTTGAACATCATTTTGTAGGCTTCAATTGATCATGGACCTAGATCAAATTGCGTCAGACTTGAGTCAGGATTGGATCCAGATCAAAAGGATCAAGCATCGGATTAATAGGAGCCGTCCATTCCAGAGAACGGCTAGATCTGAGTCATCGGTCAACTTCTGGTCGATCGGAGTCCAAGATAGAATCAATCATGACCAGAGATCATGATCTGAAAATTTCAGCCAAATCAGAAGTGATCTGACCGTTGGATCGAGCTCAAGATGTTCTAGACCATCCATTCAAGAAAAAGGAAGATCTGGACCATCCACCACTGATCTAGTTAATCTGAGCTGGGAACAGGTAGATCAGGACCATTGAATGAGATCTGTGGAGTTTGGTTCAGATCTGACCGTTGGATGAAGTCAAATCGATCTCAGCCGTCCGTTGTTAATTTCCTTTTGAGCTGTGAACCCAAGCTGGACCGAACCAACTGCTGGGCTGATTCTCTTCTGAGCTGGCTTGGCTGAACCAGGGCTGAAGTGGACCGAACCAAAGCTGAGCTGGGCTGAGATTGAACCCATTTGCTGCATCTGATTCAACCCAAGGCTGACCGAACCTAGCTGCTTGGCTTGACTGAACCATTGACTGAACCAAAGCTGAATCTGGCTGGAACTGGACTGAGCTGTGGACTGAACCCAAGCTGATCTGTGAGTGTCTTGACTAACCGAACCACGTGCAGCCGAGATGAACAAAAGGGGCACGCAGCAGCTAGGGCACGGATCCTCTCGGCACTTCATCTTCTCCACCGGCGAGAGCGATCGGGGAGAGGGGTTGCAGACGAGGGGTTCCCGTCTAAACCCATCTTCTCTACCTCCACCAAGGGCCGGCCGGAGCTTCGATCGATCGCCGTTGAGGGGTTCCCGACTCGATCCGATCAACTCCATCCGCCTTCCACTTCATCGCCGCCGACCGACAGCTTTCTCTCGAGTTTGAGGGGTTCCCGACTCGATCAAGCTTTCATCCACGTCACAACCGTAAGCTAGGGTTAGGGGTTCCAACCTTAGCCGGCCGGAGTTCATCATCGCCACGATTTCCTTCATCAGCGATCAGTTTCTTTACCGCAGTTTTTCATTGTTTTCATTTACAGCAATTGTTTTCATTTCTAGCAGTAGATTTTTCACAGTTTATTCCTTTGCAGTTCTTTCTTCATACAGCTTCTTCTTCCTTTAAACTGATCGGCATTTCACCTTTCACAGCAATTTAATTCCAGCAGCTGTTCAATTTCCAGCCAGTAGATTCCATTCAGAGCCGCAGCTTCTTCTTCAGCAATTTCTTTCCAGCAGCTCTTTACTTCACAGCAGATCCAGCAGTCATCTCTTCCTCATCAGATTTCGCAGCAATTTTCCGCAGCGATTCAATTTCCAGCAGTCCATCTGATTTCCAGAAGTTCTGTGATCCAATTTCCAGAAGTTCTTTCTTTAATTGTTGCTTGTTGATTGATCTTCATTCTGTTTGAATGATTGTGATTGATAGTTTGTTGGATGTTTGTATTTGATGAATTTCCCCAATTCAAATAGCACGTACTCAAAGCAATTTCAATCATGCCCACATGGTGTTTGGTTAAATGCCTCTTAGAATGATTTCTGTCAATTGTGATGTTCCTTAGTTGCTTAACTTCTATTTTGGATTGTTTTTCCTATTGCTTTAAGTTTTAGGTCTTTATTACATGCAAGTAAGTTAGGAGATTAGATTTCTTTAATGCTGTAGGTTTTGCTCCATGTCTAGATTTCATTGATGCTTTATTTCTTGAATGCTTCTTTCATATTGCTTTTTCTTTACCGCAATTGTAGTCAGATTAAATTAGATTTCATCACCTGCACTGTCTTTCCTTAATTAGACTAGATTTCATACCTGCTTTGCTATGTCTTTTCGTAGTCTTAAAGTTCAAATCCAAACTCCAGTTTGATATCAAAAATCCAAAAGCAATAAGATTCAATCATGAGAATTATCATGCATCAACTACATTCGTTGGGAGACGACTCGAGTTACTCTATGCTACATTAGTTTAGAGGAATTCGATATCTTAAATTGTATTTGAAATCGTGACACGACAGAAGCGGTCATCAAATTTGGCGTCGTTGCGCGGGATGTAGTGGTGCTTGATAATTATATCTTTTGACTCTATTTTTGATTGCTTTTCTTTGTATACGGTTGCTGCCATTTTATTTTTTTGTGACAGGGCTGCAAGATCAAAATGTTTTCACCAGAGGACTGTAAAGAGATCACAAGTGCACTGTCAGAGTTNATTTCCCCGGTCAGGTCCTCCGACGGTCAAGTCACTGTCCGCAGGAATATAAGGAAGCTAAAGGAAATATAGTAGAGGAGAGTGTCATTGCGCATACCTGCGGAATGAGGAAGGGAGGGGCTTATATAGCCGGGAGAGGCGGGAAGCTGACAACCCCTATCTGTGTCAATGAGACGGGTATGATGTTTGTCAGCTCGTGGGAGAGCACCTATAGGTACCGCGGCATGGCGCGGGGTGTTCGGATAGTACAACCGTACCGAGTCAGCGGGATATCCGCGACGTGTGTCATGAATGGGTAAGGCGTGTAATATCCTCGACGTCATGGTCGTACCAAAGGTGTCCTGATGTAGGGGCGGCGTAAGGAGGAGCTGGTCCGGAGACCGAGTACCGACCGGCGGGCCCAAGTAGTATGGACCCGGTCGGGCGTAGTATAGCCGAGAGACACGGGGTACACCATGAATTGGGGGTTTGCAAGGCTGTATCTGCCTTGACGTCCTCCAGGTTTTCTGGCTGTCCGATCCATGGGGTGCTGAGAGCTGAACTACCGGACCTAGCCTTGGGTCGGGGACCTGAACTGGTGGCCAAGTCGAGAGGCGCTCAGGCTCGGCCTGCCCAACCTCGGCCAGGGTCGGTCGATCAACGATTCGGGAGGGTTCCTGGCTCGGGGCTTCTTCGGGTGAGACCTTCATTGGCCCTTCCACTGGGCCCTCGTGGCGCCAGGCTGGATGACCGAGCTACCCATAAGCTGGGTCGGGATCATATAAGCATCCCCCTCGATTCTAGTCGAAGGAGGCGTTGAGTCCAACTGACTAGACTGTTACCTTCTAGAGCGAGCCTGGCGCACCCGAGTGGCCTGTCTCTTTCCCGCCGACCTCGGTTGCGGCCCGTACGCGTGCTGCCCGACCAGTCGACCCGATCCCATCACCCTGTCTTTTGTATTCCAGCCCTTATCATGTCCGAGTAGATTCGTATCCCTCGCATTAATTACCGCAGCTAACCGTTAAGCCACGTGGCCTCTTCCCATTGTCTTCCCGAGCAACGAGGGGTCTGCCGCCCATTCGGGCGAACGATTGGCGCACACGTGCGGTATGCCGCCTCGGGGACTCTTCTGGGCCTAATTAGACGGCTTGCGCTTTCTCTTCGGCCCGCCATCGGACGGTTGGCGCTGTCCTCAGGCCCTATAAATAAGGATTTACCCTTCGAGTTTTTACCATTGCCTTTTTACCTCCCAACACCGAACTGTTGCCCTCGCGTGCTCTGCTAGGGTTCTGGTGAGGTGTGTGATTCCGGTCATCCTCTCCGGCGAGCTTGTTTCTCCCTTGGTTAGTCTCCTTTCTTCTTTTTATGGCTTCTTCCTCCTCTCCCTTGACCCCTGGTATTTTACCATGGTGTCCGAGCTCGACCACCACGATCTCGAGGAGATTCGAGCGGACTACCACATTCCGCTTGACCATCTTTTTCGCTTGCCAACTCCTTCCGACTGACCTGCGACCCCTCCCCCTCATTACATCACTATCTCCCGGGACCATCTGCAGGCCGGCCTGCGTTTTCCAATTCACCCTTTCATCGCTTCCATCTGTCGCTCCTTTCGTATTTCTTTATCCCAGCTAGCTCCGAATGTCATCCGACTCCTCTGCGGGTCGGCATCATCTTCTCTCTGTACAGAATTCCCCTACGTCTTGAAGTCTTTTTCTATTTCTTCTACCCGAAAAAACAAGAGCCGGGCGACTTCTTCTTTCCTGTCGAAGCTTCCGACCTCTAACAAGGGTTGGAAGGAACGATACTTCTATGTCCGCACCGTCCCGGCCCCGATCTAGCCGGTCAGATGGGTAGCGGACTTTTCTTGTCCTCCACCCCTCCATAAGAACTACCGATTCTCCCCCCTTTACTTATCAACCCTTTCCAAAATCGGGGGTCGGCACTTCCATGGGGTGCATCTGCTGAGCGAGGACATCCTATACGTGTTCGGGCTCAGCTCGGTGTCGTTTCGCCGGCCTGCTTCACTTGGTAAGTTCCCTGTTTTCTCTTCAGTCTTTTTATGGCGGACTAACCGTTGTTTACTTTGCAGCCAACATGATGCTATCCGCGGCCCTGGAGGAGGGCTTTGGTTTGGACGACGCCGAGCTAGAGGCTTGCGCGATCGAGCAGCTGGCTTAGCGGGAGGCGGCTCCACCTGCCGCCGAGTCATCATGTCCCGTACTTCCTGCTCCCGCATCGGCGTCCGCGGAGGTATCTTGGTCCGAGTCGGAAGACGATCAGCCTCTTATCCTCCGGCGTGGACAAGCACGCCGAGCCGAGCCGAGCTCGGGACCCTACCGACCGATCCGGCGGAGGCTTCCTCCAGCCGTCCATGCAAAAGGCGGAGGGGCAAGGAACCTGCGGTGGAGTCCCCCACACTGCCGTCTCCCTCGCCTCAAGCGTCCTCGGGGGAGCCTACCTCTCCCTGGTCGGGGGATCCGATCGAGGAGTCCTTGATGCATCTCTTGCCGCCCTCGCTCTCCGACCTCACAATGAGCATGAAGGTGCTGGGCGGCACGACCCGCATCCGGACGCAGAATGTTCGGCTGCACGGCTCGCTGGCTGACCACTTCCTTCATAGCCTACGAGAAAGTAATTACCGTGGTCCGAGCATCCGGGCAGATGCCTTCATGTCAACAACCACCCATGTACGTTGAGGTTGCTTTTGTTTCTTTCTTATGCCCCCTTCAGTCTGGGTACTGACGGGTCCTTTTTTATGCATTGTAGCTTTGGGCCGCGAGCTATGGCATGTCCATGACCATGCTGGCGCACGCCAAGGCCCGGTTCCGAGCGAACGGCGAGGGGAGTACCTGAAGACTCGGCTTTGCACGCTCGACTGTCTTCTGATGACACCTCCCTCAATGGCCTGAGGGCCGAGGTCATCGCCTTGCAGGACCTGCTGGCTCACTCGCTGGAGACTTCTAAGGCGCAGATTGTCTCGGCTGATACAGTGGTTGCTCAAGCACACCTCCGAGTCGCTCAGGCTGAACATACGGAGCGCCGGGCTTGGATTCTCAAGGACCAACTGCAAGAGGAGCTGCAGAAGACCCATGCCGAGCTCCTTGAGGCGACCCTGGCGGCCGAGCCCCTGCGCATACAACTGGCGGCCAAGGAGCAGGAGATCAGCTCGCTGACGGGCCGGCTAGCCAGTCGGGAGGCTGAGCTACAGGCCCAGACCGAGGAGCTGGGTCGGTTGCGCGTGCACCAATCAGCATGGGAGACAGCCCGGGCAGAGTTCGAGGAGCTGTGGGCTTATAAGGCGGACGAGGCGGCCCGGTGGGACGCCCGTAGAGTTGAATATATCAAATCTATGGAGTTCAATCGCAGGTGTTCGAGCGGCTCAAAGCCATGTTGAAGCCCCAGATGTTCATCATGTTCGAGCAGCTCAAGCAGGGTGGCCATATTACCCCCGACCTGCCCATCTTCGTGGTCAAGCTCTCGGGCATGGCTCAGAACCTGCCCGAGGAGGTCCACCGGCCCTTCAAGTAGGGGTCGGGCTTTCTGTCTTTCTTTTTCTCTATCGTGTAGAGGTTTGTCTCAGTTCTTGTAACGTCTTCACCCTTAATACAAATCTTCTTTTGCTATGCTCTTTGTGATGTGCTTGTCTTTACTTCTGTGTCGATGGCTCGGGCAATTGCGAGTGAGGTCCCTTCGGGTGCGGCAATCAGTCGAGTAACTCGGCTTCACGAGTGGCTAGGTGAAGTATTTGGGCGTGATTATTTCTAAGTGTTGTTCACTCGGGGAAACTAATAGAGAATCTAGCGAAGGGCATTCAGCCGAGTATGTAGAGCGGCCGATTCGGGAGGCTCAGGGCCTTGCCCTTGGATCAGCCTAATCTTGAGGAGCGTGGGTCGTCATGCGCCCCGATTGAGTGCCGAGCCAAAGGGGGTCTCGGGGCCATGCCCGCCCGCAGTTTGCATGAAAACCGGAGTCTAGACACTCTGTCGGGTCGTGCCCCGGGAGCGTGGGCTGCCACGCGTCCGACTGGGAGCCTAGCCGAGGGGTTCGAGAGGAGGAGCCCACCTAGGATTCGCTAGGAGCGAGATTCTGGCCCAGACCAGCCTCTTCCGAGCCAATCGCTCAGCGGGCGAGTCAACGTCCCTTCACTTGTTTTATCCGTCTCATCCTCGATACGAGCCGCCTCATATCCTTCACACGAATCATTAATTGGCGAGGCCACGCGTTCCTCGGCTATTGATGTCTCGGGCGACGGAGCGTCCATCGCCGGACTGCCTCTATTTGTCTTATCCTTGATACGAGCCGCCTCGTATCCTTCCCACTAATCATTAATTAGCGAGGCCACACGTACCCGGCTATTGGTGTCTCGAGAGACGAAGCGTCTGCCGCTGGGATCAACGAATGATGGGTACGCACGTTCCCCGCTGAGCCTCGGGATTTACCGCTGGCTCCTTCGAACGGCCCAGGTTCTTTCGCCTGGATTTTCTTGAACGGCTAGGATTGGCCATTCGGCCCTCTATATAGCCTCTCACTTTGCCGTTCTCACCAGCACTTTCTACTTCTGCCACTTATCTGTTGCTGCAGCTTGCTCTGCTAGGGTTCCGGCGACTTCCGTTGACGTCTGTCGTCCGGTCATCTCCTCCGGCAACCCCCTTTTTCACTCGGTTAGCTCGGTACTCGGTCATTCCAATATTTATATCCGTCTAAAACCCTTGTTTCCCTGCGACAGATACGATGCTGGCCGTTGCCTTAGAGGAGGGGTTTGCCCTAGATGACGCCGAACTCGCCTCTCTGGCCGGCGAACAATCAGCTCAACGAGAGGCAGCTCCGCCTGTGGTGTCTGGTACTGAAGCGCCCTCCTCTGGGACTGGGGTGGCGCCGGCTTCCGATCCCGAGCCTCGAGATGTGAATGACCAACCCTTGGTCACCAGGTGCCGAAGGGAACGGCCGGCCGACCCTGCGCCAGAGCTTCCTGCTGCTCTCAGTCGGGACCTCTGCCATTTCGCGTCCCCAGAAGAAGAAGAAGAAGAAGACTGCAACTCCTTCCCCCTCGGCCTCTTTTTCGGTGCCCTCTGCTTCCGCGGTACCTGCTCCAGTGCCCCCCGCTCAGGGAACTACTTCTCCAGCTCCACCTTTGACCCGGGCCGGTTCCCTGGAAATCGGGCTCCGCCGGGCTCCTTCTCCCACTGAAGCCGCGGACAACAAGCCTTTCCACTTGGTCATGCCGTCCCGAGCTGTGGATGCCGAGTACTACGAAGCGTCGACTACCGAGCGACCTTGGTCGGCCCGCGAGGATCATCTGTATGGTCCTCTAGGAGATCACTTCTATCAGGGCCTTCGGGAGGTCAACAATCGGGGCCCGTCCAGTAGGGCCAATGGCTTTATGTTGGAGGCCAATCAGGTGCGTCTGTTTTGCGTTTTTTCCTTATTCTTATTCTGGCCTTGAGACTAAGTTCTGTCCTTTTCTTGCAGCTTTTCGGCTCGGCTTATAGCCTGGCTATCTCGCTTGTAGCCCATACTCGGGCTCGACAGCAAGCCGAATCCCGGGCGGAGAGGTTAGAGACTCAGCTACGCTATACGCAGCTGGTTTCCAGCGAGGAAACCTTGAGTGAGTTGTGGGTCGAGAACTTGGCCTTGCAAGATCGTTTGGCTCACTCGGAGGCACGGCTTGTGGAAGCGCAGACGGAGCTAGACTCGGTCAACGCAGTGGCCGATCAGGCGCAGCACCGGGTCACCTGCTTGGAACATGCGGAGCGCAAGGCTTGGGCCTTCGAGGGGCGAGCTCGGGCTGAGCTGGCTCAGGCCAAGGCAGAGCTCCTGGAGGTGTCTCAGTCAGCCTCCGCTCTGCGCGCCGATCTGACGGTCAAGGAGCAGGAGCTGGATGCGGCTCGGAAGGAGCTGGAGGAACTTCGGGCCTACAAGGCGGGGGTCGACCCGAGGGCTGGAGGAGGTCTTCCGGCCCCTTGAGTGAAGCCCGGGTCTTTTTCTTTTATCTTTCTTTGATAGAGGCTGAGCCTCGTTTTTGTAATGAGATTATCCTGAATGCAAGTCTTTTTTCTTTCCTAGCTATGCTTGTGTGTTATGAGTATAAATGCTGGTTGATCCTGTCGCGAAGTGAGGTGGACGCCCCAAGAGTGAGATGGTCCTCCGAGGATCACGAACCGCTGGGCTGGCCACGAAGCTCGCTCCTAACCTGCAAGACAAGGTCCGTTAGAACTCGTCGGGAAAAGTCTCCGGCAAGGCACTCCGACAGTCAAGTCAGTCCTCGAGAGTGGAAAGCAAAAGGCAATGCAACAATAGCCAAAATCACTATTGCGCGTACTTGGGTCGCGTGGAGTGGAGCGACTTATATAGCCGGGGAAGCTGACAGTTGTTGCCCAACCTGCCACCTTTTGTCTCGTAGCGAGAACAGGGCAAGGTATACCCAGAGGTGGCAGGGTAAGGTTTCGCACACCGGAATAAGGAAAAGGGCACTGTCAACTTAATGGTTGGCGCCGTTGGGCCTGACACAGAGGTATGTGGTCGGGGTACGGGGCTCAGGATATGACAGGAATTTCATGGCGTCAGCGAGATGCTTGCGATTAATGTCGGGATGATGCTTCACCTGCGCCGACCTCGTATTCCTTCGGCTAGTCTTGTGTCAGGGAGTGGTTGCTCTGGTGAGTCACGACGAATGTCGACTAGGGGCACAAGATGAGGAGGTCGACTGAGGGCCTAGAGTATCGGTGCCGACTGAGGGCACAAGATGAGGAGGCCGACTGAGGGCCTAGAATATCGGTGTCGACTGAGGGCACAAGGTGAGGAGGTCGACTGAGGGCCTAGAGTGCTGGTGCGATTCGGTGATACATCAAGTAAAGCCTCCTCTGGTTCGGGCTTACCCCAGGAGCGTGGGCCGCCATGCGTCGACTGGGAGCCAAACTGTCGAGAGGGGTGCGGGGGCAGGCCCGCGATAGTCTGGATGCTCGGTCAGGCCGATTCTGAGATACGTGGGTCGCCACGCGCCTGATCGGGGACCCCGAGCCGAGTGATGTGTAAGTGTATAGTTGTGTATGCCTTGAAGATGTTCTGAGTTTAAGGTTCCCCCGACTCGGGAGAACTGAGATTCAGTGACGTTGTGAATTGAGCCTCCTGGGACTCGGGCCTCCCTATCCAGACCTTGCTGGACCCAGGGGTCCTTTCGGGGACTTTCGATCCCCTTAATCGAGACGATTACCTTTTACCCGGGCCTATCCTTCCCGTTCTCGTGGGAACTAGGCCGAACCACCAATACAAGCCTTATATCCCATGGGCTCGTGGAGCCCATAAATCTATCTCCTGTTGATGAGGCGCCAGGCTGCCGGACCAAGCCACACGTAAGTTGACCCGGGATCACTGGTGGTTCGGGCAAGAGCCCGAGTCCGTCCTTCCTATTTGCAAGGTCGGCTTGAGTAGGCTGTCGGCTGAGCTGACCCAAGGGTTCCCATCCTCGCTTAATTCCTTGCTAAGGACTGAGCAACGTACCCGCTCGGGGAGGGGGCCTTATCTATTTAGGATTGACTCATGTTCTCAGGAAAAGGGGATTACCCCGATGTTGGCTTAGTTAGTTCGAGAGCGTGTACGTTTGGTTGGCCGATTCTCAACGATCGTGGGTTGACACACGTCCCGAATGGGGGCCAAGCTTAGGGATCATGGGAGCATGCCCACTTATAACTCGCGGGGAGCGAGAGTATGGACATTCAGTCAGGTCATGCCCAAGGAGCGTGGGCCGCTACGCGTCCGACTAAGAGCCGAGCCGAGGGTTGCGTGGGAGCATGCCCACTTATAATTCGCATAGAGCGAGAGTCTGGCTTCTCGGTCGGAGGTATCCCAGGGAGCGTGGACCGCCACGCGTCCGAACTGGGAGCCGAGCCGAGGGGTTTGTGGGAGCATGCCCCCTTAGAACTCGCATAGAGCGAGAGTCTGGCTTCTCGGTCGGAGGTATCCCAGGGAGCGTGGGCCGCCACGCGTCCGGACTGGGAGTCGAGCCGAGGGGTTCAAGGGAGCATGTTCACTTAGAACTCGCATGGAGCGAGAGTCTGGCTTCTCGGTCGGAGGTATCCCAGGGAGCGTGGGCCGCCACGCGTCTGGGCTGGGAGCCGAGCGGAGGGGTTCGTGGGTGCATGCCCACTTAGAACTCGCATGGAGCGAGAGTATGGCTTCTTGGTCGGAGGTATCCCAGGGAGCGTGGGCCGCCACGCGTCCGGACTGGGAGCCTAGCCGAGGGGTTCGTGCGAGCATGCCCACATAGAACTCGCATGGAGCGAGAGTCTGGTTTCTCGGTCGGAGGTATCCCAGAGAGCGTGGGCCGCCATGCGTCCGGGCTGGGAGCTGAGCCGAGGGGTTCGTGGGAGCATGCCCACTTAGAACTCGCATGGAGCAAGAGTCTGGTTTCTCGGTCGGAGGTATCCCACGGAGCGTGGGCCGCCACGCGTCCGGACTGGGGGCCGAGCCGAGGGGTTCGTGGGAGCATGCCCACTTATAACTCGCATGGAGCGAGAGTCTAGAGCGTTGGCCAATTATCCAAGAAGGCGGGTCTTCCACTATTCTTGTGGGGTTACAGAGTACAATTATTTTAATAACTTGTTTGGCGAAAGCTTCCTCGGGCTGGCCCGCCTGAAATCATGTGCACTCCTCCTCGGATGGTGTTTTGTTGATTGGCCTGCCGCTCGCCCATTTCATCTGACTCAATTTGCTCCCTTTGCGGGGACAAGCTGCGAGCGATCGGGGGATCCTGTCCGGGTTCTTCGGCGACTGGGAGGAGGGTCCGCCCTCCTCGACCTGGGCCGCGCCCGGGGGAGACTTGCTGTCACGCCCCCAGAGGCACATGCTTCCTCGAAAATCGGGCAGCATCTCCCCTGTACGGCGGACAATATGGGGCATTTATACATGACATCTCACCAATAAAGCTCAGCCACAAGCGGCTGGCATCACAATATATATATAAAAGACACATTCACGCAGTTTATATTGAAACAAAATAAATGGATGACTCAGCCATCATTAACATAAAGAAAATCTACATACCAGTAATAACAACAAAATCCAAATCGATACTTGACAAAGGAAACGAACTGCGGAAATAAATCAGACACTAAAACAAACCAAACCAAAATCACCCGGTGAAACTGAAGGACTGAGGGACTGGCAACTGGATCATCTCCTGGCTCCAAGCAATACCACTACCTGCTATCTGAAACAACAAAAAGGAAAGCAGGGGTGGTGAGTCCGGGTGGACTCTGCGGGTATATGAGTAGACAAATAAGCATGACATAAATAAGATAACGAAGTAGAGAATCAAAAGGTACAGTCCATAAGAAATATCAGATTTACCTAATCATGCATAACCAAAATAATACGACATGGTATAAAACCGAATAACGACTAAGCAGGTATAGAACAACTCAACAACAATAATATCAAGATAGACATGCATGTCATACATATGCAACAATCATAGCTTATATAAGTGCATCAAACACAAACAAATGCATAAAAGAAATACGTATGCACATGATGCAATGACATGTGTCACCCCTGACGCCAGTCAAGCCGTCAACACATCCCATCTGTGTGACCGAGTGGGTAGGGCTGTGACAACTGTACCACTCCAACAACAACAATAATACCACATAAGGCGTGGTTGAGTGGACAGGATGCTGGGGAGCCTACACTCCAGACCCCTATACCTAGGGGGAGCTATCACAGCTACAAAATATCCCTCAAAAACAAACAACGGTGAGGGTGAGCCACCAACAACTCATCCCTCTAAATACAACGGTGAGGGGTGTCACTGTCTGACATGACAGGACAAACACTCGTACTCTAACCACTACCATAACAACATGTGGTTGAGTGAATCGAGCAACAATATGACTAACGACAGCTTAACCAAATGTAAGCCAACAGTCGTTAGTATGCAACGTGCAAGTATGGTGCATGATATACGATGCACGAACAACCGGAGAAACAGCGATGCAATAAAGTCCAACGAATACACGATGCATCAATACAATCAACCGGAAATCAAAACCAACGATTATGCACCTACACTACTAGGTAGGGTATTTCTAATGCCAAATAAACCTAATTGTGTTTTATGAACTTCTAAGTGCTCGTGTACAACCGGCACTTTACAGAACAGGAAACCAACAGAGGACTGTACAGAAACGAAATTGGAATACTCGAAGATCAACGAAGAGTAAGTCTCAACGGCGATGTTTAAATAACGACAAAGAACAAGGTCAAGCAACCTATAAGACATAAACTAGTCATGCTTTAAGGTAAAAGAACTACTCGAGTACAAAGGAGAAATACCCGCCTTTTATTAGTAGAACGTGTCAAAGAGAACCTCCTCGTGACCGACCGTATGACTCCGAATCAAGGTCCTGGGTAAATGATAAGGTTTAGCTAATTATAAAATTAACAAATTAGCTAAACAAAATACGAAATATAATTAGGATAAATCCTAACTATTATACCTATTTAATTAACTCTAAAACAAACATGAGTCTTTCTTAACCTAATTTATCAAAAATTTAGGCAAAGGTTTAAATACCCAGTTTATAGCCTAGCCCAAAACAATTCACCTAAAACTTAGTTTCGACCTAAGTATAATCCAAGAACAACCAAAACTAACCCAAACAGGTCGACGGTCAAAGGAGCTCACGACAACAATATCAAGTGAATTATAATGCTATACATTAATTATCTTCACCTATCAGTTTAGCACCTAATCAAGCTCTAAACAATCCGAATATCAAAAGTTGCTCACGGCAAACAACAGAATACCACCTCTTTATCAATCTTTAACCCAATTAAGGAGCTAACTATAGAATTTGCAGAAAACATGAAACTCCCCTCGAAACTCATGGCAACAACTCAAACTCAACTGTGCTTGTACTCTAAATCCAAACATCACAGAATTTAATTAAGGGTCTGCTTCATGGCAAAATTCCAAACATCACGGGATGAAATCCAAACCCTAACTGAAATCTCACAGCAACCCTACAACTCACCCTTGTAAGCAAATTCCACAACTCATAATCAAAAATCCAATTACAACCTAAACAAGAATAGCACAGCCTTACCTTGACTTCGGCCGGAGAGAAAAACCAAGGACAGAAAGTGGCACTCGACTAGGACTCCATGCGAGGCAGCGGCGTACGACGTACGACGCCCTATTCTTGCGCCGGAGAAGATAGAAGAACAAGGAGAATAGTCGGAGGGCGACGGTGCCGGAAAATACTCTGCGGCGTTCGGCTAGGGTGCTCGCTGCAGCGTCGGCGTCTAAACCAGTAAAGGAGGAGAAGAACGACAAGGAGGAGAAGAGGAGGAAGGGGTGCGGCGGCGCTCAGTGTCGGGAGAGGAGACGGCGTTGGGCGGTTTCGGCAGAGGAGAGGGGGTTCGGTGATATTAGGGCACGACTGAGTTTTAAGAGTTTTATAACTGATTTGCGGAAATTTTGCAAATAAGCCCAGAAGGTTTGGAAAATTACAACTAGGCCCTTTAAAATTTACAACTAAGCCCTTTAAAATTTCAGGATTTAACACTTGCATCTCTTGTCCTTGCGTAGCAGCGGCGGAAGCTCGACTCCTGCCGATCAGTCGTCATTCGTCCGTGTCGTGGGTGTGACTATGGTGAAACGCGCAATGGTCTCCAGCGAGTCGACAGACACCCCTGAGCCACTTGTTGCACTTGTCGGTGTTCCATCCCTGCTCGGTCGGTAAGCCTTCGTGGGTTGCGAATGGGCCCATCCGGCGATCGGCTAGACTGTGCGGGACTCGGGAGTGGCGTGCAGGCCGGCTCCTTCTTTCGAGCGGCCTGTGCTTCTTCCACATTGATGTATTTGACAGCCTTTCCCAACAGGCTGTCGAAGTCCTTTGGCGGTTTCCTGATAAGCGAGTGGAAAAAATCTCCCTCCTGCAATCCTTGGGAGAATGCGCTGATCAATACCTCGGGTGTGGTGGTTGGCACGTTCAATGTCACCCCGTTAAATCTCTTGATGTAGGCCGAGAGCGACTCCTTCGGGCCCTACTTTAGGGCGAACATGTTGATACTTGTCTTGTGGTGCCTCAGCTGCTGGTGAAGTGTTGGAGGAATGTCCTCCCGAGCTCTCCGAAGCTGGCTATCGACCCGTTGGGGAGTTGTCCGAACCATCGTTGAGCAGGTCCAGAGAGCGTTGTCAGGAATGCTCTGGTATTTCACGCCCTCAGGATATTGGTTGAGCAGAGCAGCACTTTCGAACTTCATAAGGTGCTCCTCTGGGTCGGTGGCTCCGGCATACTACGGGATGGTGAAGAACCGGAGATGCCTGGGAATTGGATCCTCTAAGATCCAAGAGGAGAAAGGGCTACGCACCAGGGCGGTCGGTGATACACTAGCTGGGGCCTTCCCCCTTTCGGGACGGGGTTCGTGCGTCCAACTGGATACGGACACCTCGATTGGCCTGGGCTCAGCCTTGTCATCCCGACCCCGGCCGGGATCATCGAGGAAGGGGACCAAGCCTCCTTTGTGCGGGGCAACCCGTCTCCGACCTCCTGAGGGGCCGTGGGCTGATGGCTCAGGGGCTCGAGTGGCCGAGCCCCTGGTCTGAGACAACCTCTGAGGGGTCTTTTGAGCCCGAGCGGCTCTCAGGAGCTCGTACTCCTCGAGGGTAACGGTCATCATGACTCGGTTGGGATCTTCCATCATACACTTCCGATCAGGCTGAATCGCCCTTCTTCTAGCGCCAAATTTGATCCTGTCGCGAAGCGAGGAGGAAGTCCCAAGGGCCAGATGGTCTCCTGAGGGTCCCGAGCTGCTGACCTGGCGCCGACCTGGTTCCGCCCTGCGAGAAATTGACCGTTAGCAAACCCGCCGGGGAATTCCCTCGGTCAGGCCCTCCAAATGTCAAGTCAGTGTCCGCAAGAATATAAGGAAACTAAAGGAAATGCAGTAGAGGAGAGCGCCATTGCACATACCTGCGGAATAAGGAAGGGAGGGGCTTATATAGCCAGGGGAGCTGACAACTCATGCCTGTGTTAATGAGACGGGTATGGTGCTTGTCAGCTCGTGGGAGAGCACCTATAGGTGTCGCGGCGTGGCGCGCGGTGCTCAGATAGTACAACCGTACCGAGTCAGCGGGATATCCGCGACGTGTGTCATGAATGGGTAAGGCGTGCAATATCCTCGACGTCATGGTCGTACCAAAGGTGTCCTGATGTAGGGGCGGCGTAAGGAGGAGCCGGTCCAGAGACCGAGTACCGACTGGTGGGCCCGACTGGTATGGACCGGGTTGGGCGTAGTATAGCCGAGAGACACGGGGTACACCATGAATCGGGGGTTTGCAGGGTTGTATCAGCCTTGACGTCCTCCAGGTTTTCTGGCTGTCCAATCCATGGGGTGCTGAGAGCTGAACTACCGGACCTAGCCTTGGGTCGGGGACCTAAACTGAGTGGCCAAGTCGAGAGGCGCTCAGGCTCGGCCTGCCCAACCTCGGCCAGGGTCGGTCGATCAGTGGTTCGGGAGGGTTCCTGGCTCGGGGCTTCTCCGAGTGAGACCTTCGTTGGCCCTTCCACTAGGCCCTCGTGGCGCCAGGCTGGATGGCCGAGTTACCCGTAAACTGGGCCGGGATCAATACTCAAATGTCATTATGTATATACTTTGAAAGAGTACTCTTTTTCTGTTGATTAATCTTTTGCAAATTGGGAAATTTTCTTCTTGCTTGACTTTGCTTGCGCCTAAATTGCTCTCTGTCGTATTTGATCTAGTTTACCTGTATTCTTACCTAGCATCTAGATGGCCATCTCTCGTGTCCAAGAGAATGGTCAAAATTGATCCTTTATACCGTCTTCCCTGACATCAGAAAAGGTCGTATGGAAAATAAATAACTCTTCTGTACCTGCAGGTCAAATTGGATATGCCCTCGTACCGATGATTGCCAGGGGAGTGATGCTTGGCCCAGACCAGCCTGTTATCTTGCACATGCTCGACATTCCACCTGCTGCAGAGGCTCTAAATGGAGTCAAGACGCCCCCACGGGCTGGATCAGCTGGTGAGGCACTCGCCGCTTAAATCAGAGGGCGTGGGTTCGAGGGTCGACGGTATGCGCGGGGGGTAAAACCTCGGCTGCTGTTTAAAAAAATCCCTCGCGCCTGGGTGCCTCACCTGCCCAGCATTCACCGTGATTTACCTCCTCCGTGTTGGTCCTGGGGCGGGCTGGCGGGGGCCGCTGAGGTGGCGGATCCACCTTTTAAATCTAAATGGAGTCAAGACTCGTCGGATTATTGTTTTGTTTATAAATTTTGTAATCGCCTTTTGCATCTAAATGGAGTCAAGATGGAGCTGGTTGATGCAGCATTTCCTCTTCTTAAGAGTATTGAATAAATCTTGTCTGTTCAATGTTTATAGTCTTAGTGTATCCTTGTTGCTGGCAGTTGTTTTGTTAAAATATTCTTGTAACTATTAATTAGGTGTTGTTGCCTCAACTGATGTTGTGGAGGCTTGCACTGGAGTCAATATAGCTGTTATGGTCGGCGGTTTTCCAAGGAAAGAAGGCATGGAGAGAAAGGACGTGATGTCAAAAAATGTCCATCTATAATTCTCAAGCTTCAGCATTAGAAGCACATGCTGCTCCCAATTGCAAGGTATGCTTTAGTATAAACCATGTTCAATTTCAGCTTGTGGGATTCAATTAAAATATTTCAGCTTCATATTTAAATAATGTTACAAATATGACACAAATGCTTGATGCTTTCTTTTTTTCTCAAATTTAAGTCTTCATTCGATGCTTTTAGGTGCTCGTTGTTGCCAATCCTGCAAATACTAATGCTCTTATATTGAAAGAGTTTGCTCCATCCATTCCAGCAAAGAATATTACTTGTTTGACAAGGCTAGATCACAACAGGGCACTAGGACAGATTTCTGAACGATTAAACATTCAAGTTAGTGATGTTCAGAATGTCATCATTTGGGGAAATCATTCTTCTACCCAGTATCCCGATGTAAGTCACGCTTCTGTTAAGACACCAAGTGGAGAAAAACCTGTTCGTGAGCTTGTTTCTGATGATGAGTGGTATGAAAGATTGTCTAAATTCATTTTTGTAATTCAGCAATGCTGTACACTATTTACACTTTCCAAGTTTGATCTAATTATCATCACTATGCTCTGGTTTTCAGGCTGAGGGGAGAATTTATCGCGACTGTTCAACAACGCGGTGCAGCAATCATCAAAGCAAGAAAGCTGTCTAGTGCTTTATCCGCTGCCAGTTCTGCTTGCGATCACATTCGCAATTGGGTTCTTGGAACCCCTGAGGTTATTTTTCTACACCTTCTCTATATAAAATCCATCCTACTAGGTTAACATCCTTACCTTTTTCTCACCCTTGTGGTAGGGAACATGGGTTTCCATGGGAGTTTATTCCGATGGTTCATACAATGTACCAGCTGGGCTGATTTATTCTTTCCCTGACACATGCAAAGCTGGGGAGTGGACCATTGTTCAAGGTGTGTAATTCTTTGAGTACAATCTATTTAATTATTTCCTTTACATGAATGCATGATCGACTAAGGTGGGAAAATAACCCTTTGAAATGAGTTTGACTGATTTATTCTGGGCTTCTGCCCAAAACTGGTGGAGTGATTTTGGCAGACTATGTGGTGTAAGTAAAAATTAATTGATTTTTTTTGTTTTAATTATTATGTTGTTAATGTTGGCGGTGCTGTGACCTTTTTGTAATCTCCGCGGTATTTGACTTAGTCGATTTTACTCGACCGTCGGAACTTCCGGGAGGTTGCTGCCGGGAGGTAGCAAACTGAATTTGTTTACGTCGAGGCTAGTGTTGGACACTATCTCCGTAAAACGATATTGCTCCGCTACGGTGCTCACGGATAGCAGCAATTCGTTCCCAAGATACAACGACGTCGTCTCGGAATAGTAGCACTTCAAATTCCGAGACCGGCGAACCTTTCCGTAGGATTTTCGGACTCTCGATGCAGAAGATGAGCTCTCTAATGCTTAGATGCTTGAATGCTTCGAATGATTGAATGAATGAATATTTCCAAAGGAGGGATCCTTTATATAGTAGGTGAAGAGGCAAGTGACCCTTGGCGAGGACTGATCCGAACCATCAGTTCATAACCTTTTAAAGGGTTCTGATCTCAGCCATTAGATCTGAAGAGTTATAACTCTTCAGATGGCTTTTAATTTGGTTCGTTAGATCCGAAGAGATTTTAACTCAATCTAATCTCGTCCGCTGGATTCGAAGAGTTATAACTCTTCATCCCATCTTTGATCTGAGCCGTCAGATTACTCCATTTAATCCGACGCTCCAGATCAGTCCCCTCGCTAATGGTCTGATCGTGACCCTGCAGTATCAACGATCCAGATCGCGCCCCATGCGATCTTGTTGCCATCTTCGATCCAACGATCGTTATCTGTCTGCCCAGTCAATAGCCCAATCAGCGCTCTCCCTGCACAGTCATGTGTCACGCAGGCACGCCACGTCATCCGTGACCATGCCACGTCACTGCCACGTGGAGCATAAATGAAGCTCCTCAATGCTCCTCGCAAAGTGCAAAGTGCACCAACAAAGCGCCCATTGCCGCGTGCGCGCGTGCGCGCGTGGCGGGTGGCGGGCTCGCAGGTGCAAGCACCTGCTCGCCCAAGGGTAGAGAGCACCTGTGCTTTTTGTATTGACTGCAAAAGCACAGCAACACATATAAGGAAACATTGGCTTTCGCCAATTAGCGATGTGGGACTAATCCCCATCTTTCTCCTTAACGCTATTTTGAGCACGACTTTAAACACTTAATTTCTCATTCACCCGTAATTGGTTTTGAGCAAATTAATAGTCTAGATTTATCTACGCGAAACGTAGATTTCGATTTTGAAGTCAAATATGACTTTCGTCGATCGATGGTACTTTGATTTCGCCTCGCAAAATCATATCCAACAGTTAACAGGCCATCTTCGTTTACCTCCCTCTTTCTTTTTCCCCAATGTTACAGTGGAATCGGAAACTCTCCCGGTATCTTTCCCTCCAATGAACAACATTTATGAAAACATTCTCTCTTCCTTTCCCTACAAATTGTATACACTAGCTCACTTCTTTCCGTATCTGTTTCCTTCGCTCATGGGAAGCACGCTCTCCTTACAAGTTACTTGGATATTATATTTTTATTTTAAAAATAATATAAATCCTTAACCTTTCTATATATATATATATATATATATATATATATATATGAGTTTCACAAACATTTTATTTTTTGTGAGTTTGTCTTAAAATATCTGGAATTTCTCTACATCTTGTGTATGCATATGCATAAATACACGAAGGAAGAAAACTAGCAATAAGCTCTTTTCTGAGTTTGTGCACAATTCATTTACAATAATAATGGATAGAGATCCATATCCATGAGCAGATCATGAGGATGTTTAGAACTCTTGTTCAGTGGTTTTAACAGTGATAGATACCAATGATATAAACCGAAGAAATAACCGGAGTCAATCATCTTTCTCATTTGGCAGTTTTACAATCATTTAAGTTCATGAGTTTTCTTCCTTTTTCCCGGCCTGTAATTATTATCTCGGAATGCTTTTGTGATTCTAGTATTACAAAAAGAGGCTAAAAGAAGTGATAATTTGTGATTGATCCGTCAACTTGGTATCCTGTCAGGGCTCTCAATCGACGAGTTTTCGAGGATGAAGTTGGATGCAACTGCCGAGGAATTGTCAGAAGAGAAAGCCCTTGCGTATTCATGCCTTTCTTAAGTAACTTATGGATTGGCCATCGCGCCCGCGAATGAAGTGCTTCAAATTTTTTAAAATAAATTTGCTTGAGAGTCTGTTCTAATTGGCTTCAACGTAGCAATCGGTAGGCAGGCAGGCATTTCTCTTCTTAACTTTGAGCCTTATTGCCTTTTTCACAATAGTTGTTATGCAACTGATTTGCTGAAGAAGCATTTCAAGTGTAGATACTTAAGCCTAAGTAGGCTGAGTAAGTCGAGCGAGCTGACTCGGTTAACTTGTGGATGAATTGTATGTGCAAGGTGGGTGAGCTGACTCGGTTAACTTGTGGATGAATTGTATGTGCAAGGTGGGTCGATTGACTGACTTATAATAGATGGTTGAGGAAGTTAATAATGGGGCCCTAGAATAGATGATATTAGGTGGTTAACAGGATTTAATCGGTATGATGTGTACGAGACCCATAAAAAATTTTCATTGATCGTCAGAATAAATTTGAAAATATATAGCTCCTCACTTGCTGTGTACTAAAAAAATCTAATTTTATTAAAAATTTGTTCAAATTTATTTATTTATTAAAGTTTTCTCAATCTCAATATTGGACGTTAGTGTATTTATAATTTAATTAAAACACTAAGCATGATAAATAAATATATATTATTCTTAATTTTGATATATATTATTAATTTAGGATATAAAACTAAAAGAATAATATCATCTCTCGTAGAAGATAATGTATACTTCTATTCATCAACATCAGTTGAATCATTAATTTATTTTTTAAAAAATGTCACACGAACATCATGTCTCAAAATTATTCAAAACAAAGATAAGTTGAATGAATTAGGAATAATTGTTCTACGGACTCTCCTGTAACGATGATTCAAATCTTTCGTATGATTCATTTGTATTTATCGAAATTACTTTATGAGCCGTATGATACACTGTAGAAGTTACTGAATTTTTATCGGATAATTACGGCTTGGTTTGAAACTATTTTACCCAATATTTTGTCTCCCATAGGCCATAAAATTATGAGAGTTAAATAAAATTATTCCATTTTAAATATTTTTATCAAAAAATATTTCATTTTAAAATCTAATAAATAATATTATAATAGCACGACATTAAAATAATATTTTAAATAATTAAATTATTCAGCAGATTCAAATTAATAACATTGATATTTTACTACATGAGTGATGATAGAGAGAGTAAATTTGGGAGAGTGAATGATGTGACAGTTATTGTATACACGTCCGATCGATGATCGGACACCACCGGCGGCCTTCGGCCGCAGCCCCGAACCAAACTATACCCTAGGGGGCACGGTGAACCCGTCAGGGATCGCCACAATTGCGATCTCGCATCATTGACCGTCGATTTCGATGGGTTCATCGTTGCCGGCGATCCTGACGAATTCACCATCCTCCCAAGGTATAGTTTGATTCGGGACGACAATCAGAGGCCTCCGGTAGTGTCCGATCGTCGATCGAACATGTACACATTAGCTGGACGTCATTCACTCTCTCAAATTCACTCTACCAATCATTACTCTTTACTATATATATTGCTATATATATATATATGAGTAATGATTGGTAGAGTGAATTTGGGAGAGTGAATGGGAGAGTGAATGACGTCCAGCTAATGTGTACATGTTCGATCGACGATCGGACACCACCGGCGGCCTCTGATTGTCGTCCCGAATCAAACTATACCTTGGGAGGACGGTGAACTCGTCAGGATCGCCGGCAACGGTGAACCCACGAAATCAACGGTCAATGATGCGAGATCGCAATTGTGGCGATCCCCGACGGGTTCACCGTGCCCCCCAAGGTATAGTTTAGTTCGGGGCGGCGGCCGAAGGCCGCCGGTGGTGTCCGATCGTCGATCAGATGTGTATACAATAACTGCCACGTCATTCACTCTCCCATTCACTCTCCCAAATTCACTCTCCCTATCATCACTCTATATATATATACATAGCTTATCAGTAATGCGCGTCCTTTTTAGAAAATAATATATAATAAGTACATATAATAGAATAACTATGAATTCGGATTCACAAAATATTACAAATGATATCGATAATTATGCTACCTAGAATGAAAACGAATCTTCCAATAAAAATTTTGATTGATAATGGGTGGCACGTCCGATATTCGATCATCGATTAGATATCGTCAATGATCTCCGACTGCTATCATAAATCAAACTATATCTTGGGGCACAATGAACCCATTGAAGATCGCCGCAATTACGATCTCGCATCATTCACCGTCGATCCCAACGGATTCATCGTTATCGACAATCCCGACAAATTCACTGTCCTCTCAAAGTGTAGTTTGATTCGGAACGATCACTAGAGACCGCTGGTGGTGTCCAATCGATGATCGAACATATCATCGGTTAAAATTTTCACTAAGACATTTATTAAAAAGTATTTCTCTTAAATATTTTATCTCCACTTTTTACAACAATTGTTATTTACATATGTATTTACTTCCATAGATTTGGGATTAATTCTCAATATACAAAATACAATCTGATCTTGTCGACAAGCGGAGAAGGGTCGCTCGCTCAGGTAATGCAGCAAGACGGACAAGTTGCGTGGGGGTGGGGGGGGGGAGCTTATGATCAGACCGAAGGCTCGCAGGAGGGGCAAACGGCTTAGAGATGGAACAAGGTCACTGGTGTGGCAAAGAGGTTGTGAAACAGCGAGAAACCAATCCCTTTCTCAGAGCCTTGGGCGAGCCTTATATAGGGTGGGATACCCCCCCCCCCCCCCCCCATCTTATCTTGGCTATCTTTTCTCATAAAAGCTCAATCTTCCGACAGACTCAATCTCGTGACAGCTTTAGCTTTCCCGAGGGCCTGGCGGAGCCGCCAAACGGTCATTTGCTTGTTGCTGTCAACATATTGTCAGCATTAATGTTTGATGTCCTGGGGGGCGTGATTACAGCAAATATCTCTTTCTTATAATGAGATTATTTCGTATCTGGCGAAGTCTAATCGTCATTAAATGGTTCTGATTATAGAATCACCTTCGCTTGCCTTATCATGCAGCTCCGTAAGTCTGTCCGGCCTTAGTCGGCCGACCGCAAGGGGTCATCCTGAGGGGCTCTATCACCCGACAATCAATCACTCTTGGATGGGACAGACTGCCTGTGAGTGGGTCCAGCCGCTCTTGGCTCCTGACAGTCCAATCGGACGACTGGGTGCGCTCAACTGGACAACCGGTCATCAGGCCACAAGTCGCGTTTCGGAATGGGGCGAGCTCTACGGGGCGAGCTCTACATGCATGACCTCCGGGTCGTCCAACCGGATACTCCCGACCGAGAATTCCCGCCCGGTGCCGGGATGCCCGACTGAAAGTCAGCATCTTGGGATGGGGGTCTTAATTGCGCGACCCCTAGGTCGTCCGACCGAGTACGTCCGACTGGGCACCTTCGACCGGAACTTAGATTCCTGAATGAAAGTCGGCCTCTTTGGGGGAGCGAGTTGTGCTTAAGTGCCTACCTGTCCGGTCGACCAATGAGTATGCCCGACCGGCCTTCACTCACCAGCACAGAGGACGAGCCCGATTGCTTCATCAAGCCATCTATAGCCCCAATCAGATTTATCCAGTTGGACCAACACCATACATGACTGGGCGCCCTCATCCGATTGGATTATCTACCCGACCGGATCACAAGTCTCCCCTTCAAGTCTAGTCGAAGGAGGCGATTAGTTTGACTGACTAGGCTATCCGCTCGATCTGACCTCTTTGTCGTTACCTGCTCCTGTGCCCATTATGGCTCCCAAATCGCGCTCATTATGGGCCAAATCCCTTTGTCACATCATGGTTTAATTTCCTCACCACGTGTCCTGTTCTGACTAGGTCTCCCTGGCAATGAGGCGTCGTTTGTCAGCGAGCTTGTGCGGTGTCGGGGTTGGGTTCTCAAAGCGTCGATAAGGGAAGGAAGCCAACGGTGAGGATCTTCTCCCGTCATTTTCTGACGAGCATCCGACGCTCCTGAGCTTTACCTCAGTATAAATAGGCGCTACCCTGAAACCTTCATACACTTTAGTTGCCTATTGCCTCCTTCACTTCTCCTTTCCTACCTTCGCTCTCCGACCACCGTGCTATCTCGGTGTTCTATTGTCTCCGACGAGCTCCGACCGCCTGCGTCTCTTCGCTTCCGGCTACTCAATCCCTAGGTACTCTCTTTCCTTGCCTACCGTAGAGTTAGTTTTATCATAGTATCTAATCTCGACCTAATGGTCGAGTCAACTTCCTCGGTCGACTTGTGGTACACTACCACCATATCAACCCTGACTCGTGACCACCTTGAAACTATCCGGACGGACTATCAAATTCCTGCCAACCACCTATTAGCCCTCTCTGGCCATCGTGACCAACCGCATCTACCTCCTCTCAGTTATATCACTATTTTTAGAGACCACCTATTAGCCGGGCTAAGGTTCCCTCTTCACCCTTTCATAACGGAGATCTGTCGATATTTTCAAATACCGCTCTCCCAACTGGCCCCTAACTCCGTCCGGATACTCTGCGGTACTGTTGTTATATTATCTCTATATCGCATCCCCTTAGAACCCCGGGTCTTTCACTTCTTCTATTATCCCAAGAAGTAGGAGCCGGACAACTTTTTCTTCCAAGCTAGGGCCAAATCAGCCTTTCTGGATAAGGTGTCGTCTTCTAACAAGGGGTGGAAGACCCATTTTCTCTTTGTTAACACCACCCCTGCCCAGTCCTGGCCCACTGAATAGGTAGAGGATCTACCTACCCAGCCACCCATGCCTAAAAACTATTGCTCGGATCCAACATTTCAATTGGCTTATTCTAAGATCGGGGGGCTTCACTTCCATGCCGACCGCTTATTGAACGAGGCGGTGTTGTATATTATTCGGCTGAGTCAGATCCCTTCCGCCCTGTCCGGCTCTTTCGGTAAGCTCCGACTCTGCCTTCGAACTCTTTAGCTCTAACTAAGGCTTTTTCTATGTCGCAGCTCAAATCATGTGGAGCGCGGTGCTTGCTGAAGAGCTTGGCCTAGATGAGGCAGAGCTGGAAGCCCGAGCGGCGGAAGAGCTGGCACACAGAGCCGTGCCACCGGTGCATAGTGTTGGGACCGGGTGCATGTTGACAAGGATACGGGTTCGTAATTTTAAAATTAATTACGTGCAGCGGAAGAATTAGCATAAATAATTTCTTAAATTATTTTAACCACGTATCTAGCATGCAACCTTAAGTTGTGGAGACATGATCATAAATTAAAATTTTACGGAAAAGTAAACTAATTTACTTAGTACCTCGCGTAACTCGAAGAAAGGGACGAGATCCAACCGTAGCGTCCCTTGGAAGCTCCGCCTCTATTCGCGTCCACGCCTAGTTCTCTTCGGGATGACTTCGCAAAGCCACGAGTTTTGTGCCGACGAGAACTACTAGATTCTCCAAAGGCACAACTAGAATATCAAGAGAGAGAGATGGAAACTAACCACCAAGTAACGGAATCAAGATTCCGGGGAAAGGAAGGAGGGAGTCGCGACCCGCTTCTTCTTCTTCTTTGGCACCTTCTTGGTGGAGGAGGCTCACGGCAACCCTAGGTGGTGCGCCGGCCCTAGGGGAGGAGAGAGGGCGCCGGCCCTAGTGAGAGAAAGGGGCACCGGCCCTAGAGAGAGAAAGGGGCGCCGGAGAGAGAGGGAGAGAATAAGAGAGAGAGAGAGAGTTTGCTACTTTATCTCTTGATTCGGAATTCAAGCATTGTTTTGGTTCCTTTATATAGTAGCCTCTCCATCGCCAAGTCTGCCTTTTAACGGAATAAATTTTCATAAGAAATTTATCCTATAAATTTTCTTATGAATTATTCCGTTATGCCAAGTTTTATTATAACTAAATTTATAATAAAAACAAACACATCTCTCCTTTTATTATGGAATAAAATTTACAAGAAATTTAATATATAAATTTTTCTTATCATGGAAAAATCAATTCATAATTGATTTTATAAAATAAAATAAACCAATCCATGGTTCATTTTAATTTCCATAAAAGAATAAATTTATATAAATTTCTTTATATAAATCACTTTATATAAATTTATTTATCTATAATTTTATAAAACAAATCGCGCTTGATTTATTTTATAATTTAAACCAAATAAATTGGTTTCCCTCCATGTGGTGGCCGGCCAAACCAAAGAGGGTGGGGACCCTCTTTGGCCGGCCAAACCAAGCCGCCTCCTCGCGAATTAAACTCATTTAATTCGCCCAATAAGCATTCAAAAGACTTAGCCATTTTAAGCTTCCGATGCGCCTCTGATAAATTCAGATTCGACTTATTTCTCTTGATCGAAAAATCTAATTTTTCAACTCGTTTTAAATCCCTCGGATTACTCGTTGTGCGTGTGACTAAATAGGCTTTCGATTTATGTTGGCCGTCTATAATTAACCAATTATAGAACGATCATGAGTGTCACCTAGTAGTACATCATGATCCACAATTAATCGAAAGATCAACGGTTGACCTCAGAAATAATTCTAAAACCCTTCAGCAGCTCTAATGAATCGTGCCTCATTCCCTTCATCATCTTATACCCACTTGGTTCAGGACATGGTCTGTGTGTGTCAGTCCCCACTAGGCTGACTACGTCACACCTAGCCCAAGTAACGTTCTCTCGTCCTTTGGATTTCTAATTACTCTCATGTATTTAAGAGACTCATACTCTAAACATGTCATACTCTGGCCAGAGGCTTTGAGTAACAATCCGACGATAGGCCTTGGGTATACATCTCTTCGCAAGGAGTGGTGAATCCTTTGTAGGCTGTTCAAACATCTTCGGGCACTTCGGCTTATACCCAACCATCCTGGGTCCACACCTCCTTGGAGATGCTTGCTTAAGATGTTAAAATATAAGTCTCCATGACCAAGATGACTTGAACACCGCAAGTCAAAGGAACATCGCACTTAAGCTGCGGTAAAAACTTCACTGACATGTCTATATATAGACTACCATGTGAAGTTTTACAACCAGTCACTCCAATGAACTAGTTCCCTTAACTAGCATTCATGTTTATCTCCGGACATCCCAATGTCACCAGCCAGTGAGAATCAGCTGATTAGAGAATAACCCATGCTAGTCTCAACAGAATTGATAGTGTCCGTATTTATCAATTCATCGACCAGGAATATTTTCAATACTTCACAATTGCACATGTAGAGATAATCACTAGTTGTGATTCCATCACAAATTCTCTCATGCTGTGAATTGTATTGCGGACATTCAGTAGATGAGTTTAAGATCCCAATCAAATACACAAACATATATACTCAAATAGTGAATTTTCATTTATTAAAATAAATGTTTACAATCATAAGGCGATTGCTTTAGGACACTTCTCTCATATTACTAACACATAGTACCACGACACCGGAACTTCCAGAGGATGTGGGGGGGGGGGGGGCGACTCGAAAGCAGAGCCACTAGTGGTGGACTCAGAGGCAGAGCTGCCTGCCCCAGAGAGGCCGATCAGAAAGCGTCGTTGTCTCCCCGAGCGCGTCTTTAGCTCGGGAATTGGTCGAGGAAGCTTATGACCTGACGGCCTCCCCAACTAACCCGATTGGTCGGTCGCCCCCTAGTGTGAGTGTTCCGTCTTCCAGCTCAGCCCCGCCCTGCCCGGGTGCCCTGGTCGATCCTCCGAGGCCGGATGTTCTTGCTCCTTCTACTTCAGCGACCCTGTCTCCCCCTCGGCAACCAATAGACTTGGAGCTTCCTTCTGTGACCACCTTCGACCCAGTTATCCCTCCTCAACCAATCAATCTTCATGACCGGCTGGTCGGGTGATGGGACCAAGGAGTGCTAACTACCGATGAGAAGAGTCCTCTGAGTCTGGTTGATAACTTCTTCATGGACGCGACTCAGGTTTGACCCTCCATTCTTTACTATTCTTTGGTTTACTCCTAATCGCTCATCTTGGTGCAGTTCTGGGTGGCTTATCGGGCGGTCACCCAATCTTTGGTTCATAATATCCGGGAGCGCTGAGCGGCTGAACAGAGAATACATGCCTTGGAAACACAGTTGAGTCACAGCACCCTTCCTCTGGGCGATGCGGGTATGGAGCTCCTTCGATTGGAGATTGCGGCTCTGAAAACGCAATTGGAAGAGGTTGACACCCGATTGGAGGAGGAACACGCCACCCTGGTTGCGGCTTCTCAGGAAATAGATTAACTCACCATTTAGCTAGAGAATGTGGAGTCGCAGAAGAGGTCGGCCCTGAACCGCCAAGCCCGTGCTCGCTCTGACCTGGACAAGAAGACAGTCGAGGCTAAAGCTCTGGTCGGACAATTGAAAGAGTTTGCGGCTGCCCATCACTCGACTCAGCTGGTCTTGACCAACAAAGAGACCGAGTTGGCTGCTAAGGAAGAGTCTTTCAAGGTTTTGGAGGCTTAGTTGGTGGCTAGGTCGGGCGAGCTAGCCGATAGGGATGCTGAGATCAATTGAATGAATGCGGAGCTAGCGACCTATAAGGCAGGGGAGCCAGCTCGGCTGGAGGCGCATCGCCTGGTATACCAGAACTCAGAGCCCTTTACCCGTCAGTTGGCTCGCCGCACAGTAAACATGTTTAAGTACGACATACAGAGCACCCTGCTATAGCTGAAGGAGGTCGGGCATATCCCTAAGGATCTGCCCCCCATCACTGTGAAGCCTACTCGAGTCCAAGTAGTTATCCCAGCCGACGCTTTTCCCCCGTTCACTTAAGTTGTAATTCACTGTTTTGACTTGACCCACTCGGGTTTGTATTAACTTTGATTGCCCACTGTTTGGGTTTAATGCTAGTTTCTTTTTCTTCGTCGATTTTTCTCGCGCAAATGTGTTCCTGTTCGGCTACTCGGTCAATCGATTAATAGGGTTCACCTATCCCAATCGCTCTTGGTTTGTCATTCGTCTCTTGACGCTCGGGCCCTCTCCTTCATGCCAAGGCTCACTTTAGACACAGACTATAGATTGTCCCTGGGACTGTTAACCTCTCGTGCCGGGTTGTTCGGCCCGGCATGTTAGTTGATCTGTTGTGATATCTAGAGGCGCTTATTTAGCCTCTTGGTCAGCAAGTCTCCGAGGTCGTAAGTATTCTCAGCTAGGGTTAACGACCACCCTTTTAGATAGGGGTCATTCGGGCCTCTTAGGGTCGGCTACTTGGCGCCCTGACTGGTTCAAGTCAGTTAGGGCCTCCGTCCGACTACCTGGCCTTCTTACCTGGCTCGGGCCAGTCTGGACTCCCGTCCAGTTACTCAGCCTTGTAACTTAGTGTGGCGAGTTCAGATGCCGCTGGGCCAACCTAACCGAGCGTGGTCAGCTATGCTTGATGACAATGGAGTCGGAAGGTTTGTGGGAGTATACTCACTTATAACTCGCAGGGGCGAGAGTCTGGATGCCGCTCGGCTAACCCAACAGAGCGTGGATAGCCACACCCACCGGCATCGAGGTCGGTGGGTTCGTGGGAGCAGACCCATTTATAACTCGCAAGGGCCAGAGTTTGGACGCCACTCGGCCAACCCGACCGAGCGTGGGCAGCCACGCCTGACCGGCACCGGGGTCGGCAGGTTCGTGGGAGTAGACCACTTATAACTCGCAGGGGCGAGAGTCTGGTTGTCGCTCGGCTAACCCGACCGAGCGTGGACAGTCACGCCCGACCGGCACCGGGGTCGGTAGGTTCGTGGGAGCAGACCCACTTATAACTCGCAGGGGCGAGAGTCTGGACGCCGCTCGGCTAATTCGACCGAGCGTGGACAGTCACGCCCGATCGGCCCCGGGGTCGGGGGGTTCGTGGGCGCAGACCCACTTGTAACTCGCAAGGACGAGAGTCTGGACGCCGATCGGCCAACACAACCAAGCGTGGACAGCCATGCCCGACCGGCACCGAGGTCGGCGGGTTCGTGGGAGTAGACCCACTTATAACTCGCAGGGGCGAGAGTCTGGAAACCGCTCGGCTAACCCGACTGAGCATGGACAGCCATGCTCGACCAGCACCGGGGTCGGCGGGTTAGTGGGAGCAGACCCACTTATAACTCGCAGGGCGAGAATCTGGACGTCGCTTGGCCAACCCGACCGAGCATGGACAGCCACGCCTGACCGGCACCGGGGTCGGCGAGTTAGTGGGAGCAGACCCACTTATAACTCGCAGGGGCGAGAGTCTGGGTGCCAAGCTAAGCTGTCTCGATCGTTGCCCTTATGTTTAAAATTAATGCGATTACATGGACTACCCAAGTCCTAATCATGGTACAACTTTAGATGTATGGCACTCCAGGGTCTTCCTAGCCTTTTTCCTTGAGCGTCCTGCAAGTAATATGCTCCCGACCCTAACTTCTTGATCACCAGGAAAGGTCCTCCCTATTGGGGCTCCAGTTTACTTACCTCCCCGACTGGGTTGACTCTTTTCCATACACGGTCGCCGACCTAGAAGCTTCTGGGTATGACCTTCTGATTGTACCTTTACTGCATCCTTTGACGATAAGCAGTCATTCGGACCGCCACCCTGTCTCGGATCTCTTCGATCAAATCCAACCCCAGACGTCTCTTCTCCGCATTATCTTCTCCATAAAGGCGCCTCCGGTCAGACTCACACCCTACTTCCATTGGGACCACTGGTTCACTTCCGTACACCAGCTGAAAAGGGGTGCAACCCAAGCTTTCCTTGGGAGTGGTTGATAAGCACCATTTTATTGATTATTTTAATTGTTAAAATCCATGTTTGACCTATGTTTTTATTGCTTAATTGTGATTTTACCCTAGGTTTTAGGATTTCCTCTTATTTTGGACTTAATTGCAAAATTACATATTTTTTGATTATTTGGCCACTAATTTTCTGATATATTTTTGTAGGCATGAAAGGATCCTGGACCTAGGGCATACTGGGTCAAACTTGAGTCGGATGTGAACCGGATCGAATTATCAAGCTTACAATTAATCCGGGCCGTCCGATTCAAGAGCGGCTAGATCTGAGCCATCCGGGACGATCTAAAGCAATCCGAGCTAGGGTTAGGGTTGATCAAGCTCTATGATCAAGATCTAAAGGTTTCATTCCAATCAGAGCTAAATCAACCATTGGATCAAGCAAGGAGGGCTCTAGAGTGTCCATTCACAGATAGAGTTGATCTGGACCATCCGTTGCACATCTGGAGGATCCGAGCTACCACGAGGCAGATCCTGACCCCAGATCATCATCATCAAAGTTTGGCTCCAATCAGAGCAAGATCAGCCGTTGGATCTCCTCCGATCAATCTGGGCCGTCCGTTGATAACTATTTAATCAAATTTCCAGGTCCTTTCTCCTGGTCGCGTCTCCGCCGCAGTAGTCATCTTCTTCAGCTGTTCTTAGCATTTTCTTCCATAGTTCTTCATCAAAGGAGGCGCGTCCACTCGATTTCTCCTTTAGATCATGTGCTAGGTCAGTGGGAAAGCTTCTCGGTGAAATTCCAGCCTCAATTTGCCCAAGAAACAGGGATGTTGAGAGGTTTCCGCAACTCTGCCATTTGATGCCTTTGGATCGGTTGTGCTCTATTACCTTCCACCTGAGCTATCCAGAGGGGTTCCCTGAGTAGCTTTGATCATCATCCACTCACCAATTCACGCAGACGCAGCTGCAATGAAGATTTCGAATGGAAAATTTCAGATTTGAACAATTTGAGCTGGTTTTGAATCGCAGGGGTTGTTACCATCGACTTGCTGAGCTTGCGGGTTCGAGGCTCACTCTTGCTTGACGACCAAGAAGCACTTGAGCTTCGGAAGGGATTGAGTTTAGATTTCTTAGTCAATTTTCATTGTATTAGCTGTAATTTTTATTTCTGCCGCAACATTCTGCTTCTGCATTTCGTTTCAGATTGGTTAACTTGGTTTAATGCAATTGTTTTGCTTAAATTAGGGTTGGTTTCTGCTGGTTTAATAGCTAGGGAATTTGTTTAGTGGATAGTTGTTTTTAATTCTAGTTTAATTCATGCTTAAATGTAGCGTATCAGTTTTTCTCCCTGTTTTTGCAATTGCGTATCAGCAGTTCTAGCGTATCAGTAGCCTTATAGTTAATTTATTATGATTTTCATTCTTAAAGTTAAACGAAGACTTTAGTGTGCTATTGTATTTTAGTTCAGCTTGTGTTTAGTCTGGTTTATTCAGAATTTCAATTTCATCTCTTCAATTGCAGTTTTCAGTTCTGCGTAACCTTATTTCTGAAACTCATATTTGATTTCTGCTTATCCAGCCATCAATTCCTTTCTTTGTATCAAATAACAATTCAACTTGGAATTGTACCAAGTTAAACTCAACTCTTAGTGAACTTTCACACTTGATGTCAGCCCCATTTATGTTCAGTTTATCCCTGCAAAAGTCAGCTAATTTCTGCATGCCATGCCATTTCTGCGTGCCAAGTTCATTTCTGAATTCTCGCATTTGCTTCTGCCTTTTAAATTGTTGTTTCCGCATGTTAGGTTTCAGCACATCAAAAGATCCTGTTTGGTGAATTATTACCTCAGCTTTCCTCAGGATTGAATGAAGTTTGCATTAGCTTTGTGCTGAATTTCTGCATTTTGATCAATTCTGCCCTCTGTTTCTTTTCTGCAGTTTCTCCATCTGAAATTGTCCAGCTGCTCATCCAATTAGGGAATCTGAGTTATTGTTTCTCAGTCAATTGTTTCTGATTCTCATCAGTAACCCAGTTTCTCTGAACCATTTCTGAAATCTAGAGGTGTATACTTGATTTTAGTTGTGTGTTGGTTTCGGAATTCAATCAATTTCTTCAATTCTGAATATAGTGCTGAAATTCCTGCTGTCAAGCTCCATTTCTGCAGTTATCCATCCTTGGTTGAAATTTTGTCCATTCAATTCTTCAAGGGTTTTCACCAATAGCAAGGTTTTCAAGCCTAGTCGATTGTTTTCATTTTAGAGTTGTTTGTATCAATTTTGGTACTCCTTATCAGTTTTGGCACAAGAGTTTATTTTCCTTTAAGTATCAAGGTTGTTCACTTCTTCCATTTTGTATCAAGATCAGTGTTTGGCAGTAGCTTCAATAGGAAATTTCAGCCTAGTTCTAATTCGCTTACTCAGCATTAGGGCTGCCATTTAATTCAGATTTGTTTCCTAAATTTAACTAAGTGGCCTTGGTTGAGTAGCTCCTCATTAGTTGAGTTGTTTATTGCAACACACTTGTTAAGTTCCATGGATGAATTTTCCTTCATTCTCATTGAGTTTTCATTCTAAATTGAAACCCAAACCATACTTCATTCGAAACCCAAAATTCGCAAACGACACCTAAATACAAGCGTGAATCAAACAATCCTTCAACTAGTCCCTGAGAAAAATACGACCTGTGGCCCCTATATTACATTTTCAGATTTTGATTGTAAAAAGGGTTTCCAGCATTTCATTCACATCTAAATCTGATGGTCCCAACTTTCGTGGCAAATTTAATCTAGTATATTTGGGCCTGTCAGTGGTTCGCTGAGACCATAAGACACTGGGTAACTCATCGACCCATGTCCCGCCCATATGATCCAATTTGGTCTTGAGGCCTCGCAAGATTTCTCGATCGACAACCTCTGCCTGACCATTGCTCTGGGGATAGGCTACTAAAGTGAAAGCATGCATGATCTCATAGGTCGTGCACCATTCTCGAATTTTCTGGCCCTGGAATTGACGACCGTTATCCGAGACCAACTTTTGCGGTATCCCGTATCGACATAGGATGTTCTGCCATAGAAACTTGATGACCGCTTGCTCGGTGATCCAGGCGAGAGCTTCCGCTTCCACCCACTTAGAAAAATAATCTGCCGCCACCAATAGAAACTTCTTCTAGGCGGCGGCGATAGGGAAGGGTCCCACTATATCCATGCCCCACTGATCGAAGGGGCAAGACACAGTTGATGCCCTCAAAATCTCGGCCGGTTGATGAGAGATGCTTTGATGCTTTTGACAAGAAATGTAGGCGGTGACCATCTAATCTGCATCCCGTTGTAGTGTTGGCCAAAAGAATCCCGAGAGTATTACCTTCCGGACCATTGACCGACCCCCTGAGTGGCTATCACAAGATCCCAGATGTATTTCTCTCGTCACATAATCTGCGTCTTCTTTCCCTAAACATTTGAGCAGCGGCCGGGAGAAGGCTCGCTTGAATAAAGTATCTCCTACCAAGGTGAACCTGGTTGCCCGCTTCTTCAACAAGCGAGCCTACTCAGGATGGGTCGGGAGAGCTCCCTGTTGCAAATAAGATATGAGCGAAGCCCTCCAATCGCCTTCCACCTCCGTCTCCATCTCCCTCTCGACCTGAGCTACTAGCATGGCCTGAGGCAAGGGATGGGTGAAGACCCAAGGAGTGATGGTGTTGGCTAACTTGGCCAACTCATTAGCCTTTAGGTTGTCTTCTCGAGGAATCTGGAGTATTTGTACTTCTCGAAATCCGACCTTCAGTTGCTCATATGCACTCACATAGGTCTACAACCTTTCACTGCTTATCTCAAACTATCTGGCTAGCTGCCGAGTTACAAGCTGAGAGTCTGAATAGAGTCTGACCCGGGCAGCGCCCACATGCTGGGTAGCATGTAGTCCAGCAAGGAGAGCTTCATATTCTGCTTCATTATTAGTAGCTCGGTAATCCAATCGCACGACCAGGTGGAGGTGGCCCCCTTTTGGGGAAATTAAGAGAATTCCGATACCGCTCCCTGACCGAGTGGCAGAGCCGTCTACATAGACCTTTCATGTTTCCTCCTCTTCCTCGGTGTGCAATTCACTGAGAAAGTCAGCTAACACCTGAGCCTTAATAGTAGCCTGGGACAGGTATTGAATGTCATACTCACTTAACTCCGTGGTCCATTTGATCATTTGGCCGGAGGCCTCCAAATTGACCAATACTCTTCCGAGGGTGCTATTAGTTAACACCCGAATGGGATGAGTCAAGAAATAAGGGTGCAAGCGTCAGATAGTCACACAAGCACATAAACTAAGTTCTCGAGTGTGTTACCACCTACACTCGGCTTCTTTTAGCAGGTGCCCGAAAAAGTAAATGGGTTGTTGCTCAGCCTCTCTCTGTTTTACAAGCACAACACTCACTGTCCCCTCCGCGGCTGAGAGGTATACATACAAAACCTCCCCCTCATCAGGCTTGGCCAAGACAGGCATACTTGTAAGATAATACTTCAGTTCGTCAAATTCCCGATCGCATTCGGCATCCCACTGGAACTTGGTGGCCTTGAGCAGGGTCTTGAAGGTGCCCTCGGATGTAATAAAACTGACCTTTTCCTGATCGCTAGGAGACAACGACACTTGATGATATCCCTGATAGACATTGAGCATGCAGATAAGCTCACTTCCAGCAGTGGAGTCCACCATCTGATCGATCCGAGGGAGTGGATAGCAATCTTTAGGGCAGGTATAGTTGAGGTCTCTAAAATCTATGCAAATCCTCTATTTGTTATCCGGCTTGGACACCAGCACTACATTGCACCTCCCGAATGTGAACCGCCTCCAGGAGCCTGTCCACCTCGACTTGGATTATCTTGTTTTGCTCAGGACTGAAGTCTCTTTTCTACTGATTTACGGGCCGAGCGTCAGGGTAGACATGCAACTGATGCTCCATGACTTCTGGCCGGACGCCATTTAGATCACGGGCCGACCATTCAGATCTCCGCCAGGCACCTTACCAGTTGTTGCCAAAGGTTAAGATCCAGCTCCGACGCTATCTTTACCTTTGTTTCTTCTCGGTCGGGGAGGAGCTGAACCTCCTCCTTTTGCTCCCTCAACTCAGCCTAGGGGGAGGGCTGCACCATGTTGCAGCTGGCCGGCGACGCCCAGAACGCCTTTCGTACTTCCGTTCGGACGTCGTCCACGTAGCATCAACGCGCTACCTTTTGGTCACCTCTCACTTCTCCTACCTGATTGTCGACCAGAAACCTAACCTTCAGATAAAAAGTGGGCGACACTGCCCTGAATTTGTTGAGGGTTGGTCTCCCAGGATGGCATTATATGCAGATGGTGCATCTACTACCAGGAAGGTCGACCACCGAGTTCTCTTCAGGAGTTCTTCCCCGAGCGAGATGGCTAGCTTAATTTGGCAGATCGGCTGGACCTCATTTCCGGTGAACCCAAAGAGGGGTGTGGCTACAGGTTGCAACTCGCTGACCTCAATCTGTAGCTGCTCGAATGCCTTCTTGTAAAGGATATTGACCAAACTACCAGTGCCCACAATGGTCCGGTGGACTTGGTAGTTAGCTATGACAGCGGTGATGACTAACGCGTCGTCGTGCGGAACTTCCACACCTTGCAAATCCTGCGGACCGAAACTGATCTGTGGTCCTCTAGCTTGAGTAGGGATTGTCCCCACTTGGTGAATCTCCAAGCGCCTGACTTGAGACTTCCGGGCCCGGTTGGAGTCCCCATAGGTGGGGTCACCCGAGATGACATTGACGGAGCCCTGCACTGCGTTCTGTCGGTTTGCCTGCTCCTCGTTTACCTCTCCCCACTCAAGGGAGTTAGATAACTAGATCAATTGCCTTACCACTGGGCCGGCCGCCCGGGTGTCTGTCTCTCGCCCTTCTGACTGTGACCTTCCCCGACCTTGGGCTCCTCCCTGAGGTGCCCTTCGGGGAGTTCCCCGGCCGAGGCGGGCTTGCCCTCTCCCGGCCTGCTAACACTCCTGGGTGTTATGGGTATGGCTGTGATGAAACGAACAGTAAGGTTGTCATCTGTTGGGGAGGCATCCTTGGGCCACCTGTTGAACTATACCACGCTGAATCCCTGCCCGCTGCTCAATGGCTCGGGGACTGCGAAGGGGTCCTCCAGGAGGTGTTATCTTCTGGCTATGGGGAGTCACAGGTAAAGGCTCGACCTCCCGGCGACGAGTGGCTTGCGCTTCTTCCACGTCCACGTACTTGCCCAGGAGGCTCTCAAAGTCTTTCGGGGGTTTTCGTATTAGTGATCGAAAGAATTCCCCCTCTTGCAAACCCTAAGCGAAGGCGCTGATCATCACTTCGGGAGTAGCAGTGGGCACATCAAGCGCGACCTAGTTGAACCTCTTGAATAAGTCCGCAAGGACTCCTTCGAGCTCTGTTTCAGGGCAAAGAGGTTAAGGCTTGTCTTGTGATGCCTCTTGCTGCTTGCAAAATGTTGTAGGAAGAGTCTCTTGAAATCAACAAATTCTTGCACAGACCCTTTCGGGAGTCTGTCAAACCAGCGCTGAGCGGGCCCGGCCAAGGTGGTTAGGAATGTTCGGCACTTAATGTCATCCGTGTATTGATGCAGCAGGGCAACATTCTCGAACTTCATCAAGTACTCTTCTGGATCCGTTATTCCTCCATATTCTGGGATAGATAGAAGCCGGAAGTGCTTGGGGACTGGTTCTTGAAGGATGCGGCATGAAAAGGGAAACCCGGTGTGGTCGGATGAAGCTTGGTTAACCAGAGCCTTCCCCTTGTTGAGCATTGCGCGACTAGAAGAGACCTCCAGCGGGTCAGACTGATCTGCACCCTCCACTGGGCCAAAGAATGCTCGGGGGAAATAGGGGCTACCGCTCGGATGAGCCTCGCCCTCCGTTCCTGAGTCAGACGACCGTCGGTCTTCTGTTGCGTTGCAAGCTTCTGAGCTTTAGCGGCCACCAGCAACTTGAAACTTCTTGTGAGAGGGTAAGCATCACTTTGTTAGAGTCGCTCATCTTCGTCTTTCGATCAGGAAGAGATTCCCACAGAAGGCGCCAAATTTAATCCTGTCGACAAGCGGAGAAGGATCTTGCTCAGGCAACGCAGCAAGACGGATCAATTGCCGGGGGGGGCTTTGTAAAAATTAAATTAACCAAATCGAATAATATCAAAATATTAATATTTAATTTTGAGTTAAAAAAATATATGTGATATTCAAATTTTAAATTTAAAAATATAAATAATTTTAACTTAAACAAATAAAATTTGAGTTCAAATTCAATTCGAACATGATCGGATTATAATTTAAAATATTATAAATTATTTTTAAATTTTCATTTCTATCTTAAACTTTACTATCCATTCCTAAGTCAGAAAAAAAGTTCATTTCCATTCCCTACATATAAAATTTTATTTGCTTTAACTCCCTCCCTAATACTTTACTTAATTACCCTCATTATTTTTAGATACAAAATATCCAAAATGATATATAATTCTTTCTAAATTCAGTATCATTTATTACAATATAATATATTTTCTATTAAATTGAGTATGTCTCTTTTTCAAACTCAGTTGATCGAGAATCTATCAGAGTTGCTCATAATTGATTGGAACTATTCCAATCGATTAAGGAGATCTGATTGATTAAAGATTGATTGATAATCGATTAATTGTATTTGTCGCGAGAGAGCATCGTCCTTATTTTTTCAAAGTACAAAGAGTCCAAAAGTAAATGTAATTTTTCCTAAATTCAACCCATTTAAATTAAAATTTAGTATATTTTCTATCAAATTGAATATAACTCTTTTTCCATTTGATCAATTGATTAGGAGTTTATACTAATCAATTATCTTAGGATGAATCAATTGGGTCGTATCAATTTGATAGAAAATATATCAGATTCTAGTTAAATGATGCTGAATTTAGAAAGAATTATATCTTATTTCGGACTATGTAATGAAAAAATTGAGGGTAATTAGGTAAATCGGTAATTGAAGCAAATAATGTATGGAGCTGAAATAAATTTTTTCTGATGCAAAGACTGAAGAGAAAATTAAGTTTACTATTAGGGAGTTTAGAATAATTTTCCTTTTAAAATGACTTACATATTTAAATTTAAATTATTAAAGAATAATCAGTCAGCCCGCGAGGATCTTTTCAAAAATTGAATAAAATATTATAAATTTAAAGCTCAAAAAAAATATTAAACATGTTTAAATTCAATTTGAATTTGATTGTTAGATACTAAAAATTTAGAGGTCTAAAGTGCTTAAAATCGAAACTTAGAGGTGTAGCTAGGGGTGTAAATGAGTCGAGCCGCTCGTGAGCCGCTCGCGAGCCGCTCGGTCAAAACTCGACTCGAGCTCGGAGTTGACCGAGCTCGAGCCGAGCTCGAGCTGGCTCGTTTACAATTCGAGCCGAGCCCGAGCCAATTCAAAGCTTGCTCGATGGCTCGTCGAGCCTTATCGAGCCAAGCCTGGGATCTATCCCAGGCTTGATAACATTGTTTTCCATAAATAAATAAGAACTTGATGAGGTATTTGTGGTTAGAAGGTTTCGGTGGATAGCAGAGGTTGCAAGTTCGAATCACACCTTACCCCATTTTTATTAGATTTTTCGGCTCGAATTTGGCTCGAGCTCGGCTCGAGCTCGACTCGAGCCGAGCTCGAGCTCGATTTTACTAGCTCGATCGAGCTCGAGCTCGAGCCGAGCTCCTTTGGTTTTCTCGAGCTCGAGCTCGAGCCGACCTTTGGCTCGGCTCGGCTCGACTCGTTTGCAGCCCTAGGTGTAGCTAGAATTAACCATACTAAAAAGAACTTTTAGTAAAATGCCAAAACCTATAAATTGTCCTAAATTTCTCCTTTGATCGATTTCTCCTGCCATTTCTTCCCGACACCGAGGCACGCACGCGAGCAGTTCCCGTTCTCGGCGTCGCAATCTTCTTCTTCCTCCTCCATGCGACTTCAACCAACCAAACCGGCGAGCTCTCTTCAACGTTTCTACCTCCCTTGTCTTCCGGCGAGCTCCTCGAATTAAGGCCGGCGATCTTCCTCCCTCAACCACCGCCGAAAATCACAACCCCTTCGCAATCTCCTCTTCTTCTTCCCCGAGCGATCGACGCGCAACACTTTTCGCGTCTCTTTGCTTCTCCTCACCATCTCTGCCGAGCGCAATCCACAGTTTCGTTGATCCTCTTCGGCCAAGGACAAGTAAGGAGGCGAGTTTAGTTGCTTCCAATAATTGGTTTGTGGAAGATGCAATTTAGATCATTGTTTTGACTCTGTTTCTTTAGATCGTATGAGGATCGATGTAGATCTGCTCAATAGCTACTTTGGTAAAAATTGATGATGAATTGTGTATGGCAGTAGGATGAGGGTTGTAGTTCGGTCTGGTTTGAGGCTTGGGATTCGTTTTGTTTTGGCGCTTTTTCTTTCCTTTGCTGCGAACTGCTGGTCTTTGATTAGATATGTAGGTTTAGTGTGGTTGGTGGATTCTTTGTTTGGAATATGAAATTAATAGTGATGAATTGGTTCAATAGATAATCATTGTTGTTAGTTGTACATGATTCAAAGAATATATATATATATATATATATATATATATATATATATATATATATATATATATATATATATATATATATATATATATATACCATGGATATTTTGTTTGGTGCTATCGAGCATTTATAGCCTTATTGTCGAAGTTTAAAGGGGTCCTATCGTTCTCTGTCCTTTGCAACATGGTTATTCGTATATTTTCTTATTTTGGTTCATTGGCATTTTTGCGTTAATTCTGCTTATTCACTATGTTGAGGTTCCTATTCCATCGCCCAAGAAAAATGAGGTTTTGTTGAAGTTGGAGGTAGTTGCTATAAACTCAATAGATTGGAAAATTCAGAAAGGCATGCTGGGCCACCCAGATTTCCATTTACCCCTAGACATTGATTGTTGTTGTTATTAGATTGACCACGGAGGAATTGCTCCCTTATCTCGAATCGTAGATATTAATGTTCTAGCCGAATGATATTTGAATGGATTAGTATGACTCGGGTTAGAGAGAATCAATTGTTGTCCGAAAGTTAGTTACATAAATATTGAAAATAATATTTATCCTAATTAATGTTTATATGTAATTTAACTAATTATTTAATTTTTAATAAATAGTTAAACTTTATCATTAATACAAGACCTTGATTCAGACTCGTTCGATTGATCGTGAGAGAGATTCTATCCATCATATACTTAATTTAAAGCGGGTACTTCTCCTTTATTTTATTTTTTTTTTGTAATTATTGACTTAAATGCATGACTATTTTGTTTCTAAGTAGGACTACTTTACCTTATCTTTGACTTTGATATCATCGTTGATACTTGTCGTTACTTAGTCTTTGAACCACTCAAATTTATGTCCATACAGTCTCATCTATTAATTTTCTATTTTGTAAAATATCACTTGTAGATGAGTACTTAGGAATAATTATTAAACACAACTAAGGTTTGGTTGATATTAGATATACTCTATTCAGTAAACTAGTTGCATGTTTATTGATTTTGATATTTATTTTACATACCGTTGCATAGTTATGACCTGATTATTTGTGCATATTAGTATAATGCATTAACCTCCATAGTTGCATGCTAACAACATACTTCTTATAGTTAAACTCGTCGTCAGTCATTTAGTTGTTCTACCCACTCAACCACTCATGAGTGGTGGTAGTTGCTAGAGTGCGAGCAACTGTCCGTTATGCCACACTCGACCACTCATATGTAATGGATGTTGGAGTTGTAGACAAGCAGTTGACACCCTCACCGTTATTTTCGAAGGATAACAGAGTTGTTGGTGGCTCCCCTTTTTCCTGGGATTTTTGGAGTAGTTGGCTCCCCATCATCCTGTCCACTCAACCACTTATAGTAATAATAGTTGTTGGAGTGCGTACAATTATCACATCCCTACTCACTCGGCCTCACAGATGTGATGTGATGGCGGCTTGACTAGCGTTAGGGGTGACACATGTCATTACATCACGTGCATTTATTATATTTTACTGTTTCTTGTGTTTGTTACATTTATATGAACAATAATTGTTGTATTTGGTTGACATATATGTATTATTTATAGTTACACTTTCATTCCGTTTTATATACTCGCATATGTGTTATTCTGTTCCAGAGATTGTATATTTTTATTTCTGTTTGCATGTGTTATTCCGTTTTATGTCATGCATTTATTACTCTTATATCCGCAGAGTCCACTCGGACTCACCACCCCTACGATCTAATTCTGTTTCAGATAGCTGATAGATGTATTACTTGAAGCCAGGACAAGATCCAATTGTCAATTCCATGGAGTCGAGCGTATTGTAATTTTTCACATTTACTTTATTTCCGTATTTTCTTTATTTCCATATTTTTTTATTAGATTGTAATTATAGTTCTCAGTAAATTATATTTATGTATTTATGGACTGGTATGTTTATCGTGGATTTATCTTAAATTTTATTTTTTTATTTCTATCCATTATATCATTTGTACAGTGTGATTGTGAATATTTTATATTTGTAATGACTAAATCATATTATCTGAGATGTTATATATAAATATTCAGATTGTCCGTCATACAAGGAAGATCGTGTCTATTTTTCGAGTGGCATGCATCTCTAGAGACATGATATTAATAATTTTAAATACGAATCAAATATCTCTCAAACTAAGTGACTCAAAAAATCTCGCCAACATATTAAATCCGTCCAAAACACAACTGCAGCAGCAGATGCTACAATGCTGAATAAGCTGTCTCTCTTACATGTCCCGACTAAATCAGGCAAGGGTGGTATTGGAGGAGCTAGGAGCAAGTAACTAAAGAAGAAACTGATAAATACTTGCAAAATCAAACTTGCAAGAGATTCCTGTATGCTCATCTGATGTGTCTCTTACTCTCTCCATTCCTAGATTATATAAACAAAAATAAATCATGATACCAATTTATAATCGACCATGAAATGGTTAAAAAAAAAAAATCTAAAGACATACGTTCATTGAAAATTGATCTCTTTAATAAATTGGATATCCCGTGGGACAAATTCATAAATTAATTAGATTCATGAAAACAATGTTGAAATCCCTGTCACAATAATCTAATTGAAGCCGAATTACCTAATTAGCTTCCCCAAGGATTCTACAAACTCAACTCTGATGCTGTTATATCGTGTTAGTATTTATGCAGATTTTACTTCCAAATAACTCCAAACAAACCTTTCATAGAGTCCACTACGAAAAACTTTACATCATCCTTCCATAAGACAAGGTGAATTTCTATCATCCCATTATCACTCCATTGTTCGAGATAAATTTTTACTCGTACTCACATGATAGATCGATGATTAGTACATAAATATTACCATCAAAAAGTCGTAGATCAAAATTTAACAAAACCAATATATTTACCCTCCTCACACACTAACCATAATATCTGGACTAATAACCTCCGTGATTTACCCACTTCATATTGATCTTGGGATAGATTGACGAAGATGCTAGAAGCGAGCGAATTACCTTTTGCCACTAAGATAAATTTCTACTTACCGAATCATCACTCCATTATTTGAGAAAAATTTCTACTGTGATACCTATGAAATGGACTAATAATTAATGCACGAGACATTATCACCAGAATATCCGAACTAGTAATCCTCGTTATTTATTTCTTTGTGTTAGTCCTGAGACGGATTGACTAGAATACTGGAGCGAGCAAATCGCCTTTGCCATCCTAAAAGTCGAATCAACATTATCACTAAGAAGTCTAAAAATCAATTCCTAACGAAGTCAAATACTCATACTTCCTTATGTATTAATTATTATCCCACAATTATTAGCTGGGCTGATAATTTTCATATTTTATCTTTTTCATATTAACCTTAATACTAATTGATGAAAATGAATCATTTTTTTTCCTATCGTGATAGATTTCTACTGACGATCGACTGAAAATCGCTCCTAATTTATCGAGTACGGTAAATGAACCTTTTAATTTATTGTTACTCCTTTCACATTTACTTTCGCACACTAAAATGAATAAACTATTTTCAATGTGTAGTCAGTTTTTTCTACTTGGTTTCTAGGAGGAACTCAAAAAAAAAAAAAATGGATAGAATTTGTTCAACAAGCTACTGAGAAACAAGTCAAACAACTCAGCAACTCAGTCTTTGGCACGAACGTAAACCAAAGCAAAAAGGAGTATATGAATGCGAAGCAGCATAGTTGTTAGGAAGAGAAACCAAAAGCAAGGAATATAGGAATTACTTAATTCTACAAGAGATCAAAATATACTAACAAACGATTGACTGACGAGGATTTTATTAGTCTCAACTCGACCAAATTGCCCTCTAGTTAACCGGCTTAGTCAACGGTCCGGGCTCAACCACAACCAAAGAGATTTAGCATCTGTACACATTATCAGAACTCCAAACAGATATAGTGGTAGCAAAATTCATTGACAATCTGCGACTACAAAACATTCAATACCCAAACCCACGAGGATACCAAAGTTCAGCATTTGTAGAATCGCAAAAAACCAAAATAAAATTTTTTAAAAACAAAGAAAAATATTAGAGACGTTTGATTTATTTCATTTTTATTTTTATTTTTAAAAATCATATTTTCTCATTTTCTGAAAAATGATTTGATTTCATTCTCTAATTTTTCAAAAAATGATATATTTTTTTTGAAAAATAAGACTAAAAATACAAACCAAATATGTTTTCCAAAAAATCATATTTTTTATAGAAAATGAAAATAAAAAACAAACGTACCAAACGCAACCTTACCATTTCAGATTTCCTTAATTGGAACTCTATCAAAACTGCATATCTTCCTTAAAGAAAAAATCCAAAATTTGTCAGATTAACCTGTCATATCTATTAGCAGATATACAACAAAACAGGAAGGAGTGAAGATACCTTGAAAAGAATTTTGTTGCTGATATTTATGCATGCCATTTCTCCATTAAGCTTGACTGTTGTCCGAGGCAGATTTATTGGGTTGTCGAAATCTAAAGTAGACAAACTGGATGACAATCTGTGACGGTTAAAGATCACAAGTAATCAAAACTAGAAGAGAATAGCTTCGATCATATCTCCCAAATAAATACTAAGGAAAAAACAAGGAAACATCCGCATGACTGAAGGATATGAAAGCATCCAGAATGGCACATCCTCCAGCATCAACTAACCATGGAAGATTAGGCTTGATTGCAGACCAAGCTAAACTTTTCACGAGTATACTGCAAGAACAGAAGCAAATCATAACTACAAAAAAAAACCAAAAATCCAATATATCTTCAGGTGTTTAGTACTACATTTGTAGACTTGCGAGAGAAAAAAAAACAATTTTATTGTTTTTTTTTTTGGTTTTTGTTGTAAGAAGCGCTTATAAAACTGGAACCTAGAACTACCAATGTGGGAGTAAACCCACCATACCTAATGCCTAATAGTTCTTTTACTTTTAACACTTGGCTCGATCTGAAGTGAAATACTATATAAATTTTTAGTTGGTGTATACATGCATGACACATAACAAAACAAAGACATCATCCTCGAATACAGGCAAAACAAAATTAAGAAGTTAACAAAGGATGTAACTAAGATCCCTTTGAGCTTAAATTAACATACAACCAACACTATCTTTGACTTCAAATCAAATGCATCTGAAGAGACGATAAAGAGAGAAGACAGTGATACACGGGTGAAAGAATATCTCAGAAAGAAAAAAGAAATAGCACAACTCAACCATTTGTTAGTCTTAGTAAAAGGAAAACATGATGTTTTCTAGTTGAAGTCTTCATTGAAGTTTAGACAGCACAAATACAGCAAGCAAACAAAACAAAACAAACAAAAAAGGTTTGTTGTCGAACCAAGAAAGGGAGAAGAAGAGGTGGTCACATGCTGCTGAGGTGCAGAGGAAATAGGAAGAAATTTCCTGTTGCCAAAAGGAGAAGTCAACCATATCCCATCCCCAAGTCTTGCTCATTCCAAAAACTAGAGCAAGAGGCTAATAGCAAGAAGCAAGGTCACCAATTGTGCTAGGATGAAGGGAAGGGAGATAAAGGCAAGCTCAGATGATGAATGCCCCAAGACTGGTAGAACCATGTGGCAAGAACACCAGCCATGGGCCATGGGAAGGTCCAACAAATGGATGACATGGCCTGCTCATCCATGGAGGAGCTGCTTTGCTAGCAGCCACAAAACAATCTAGGGGTTCAATCTTAGCTCTAATGATGGAAGTCGCAATTGAACCCAGACATTGTCAATCCAGCTATTACCTAGCGCTTAAACCAATCCAATTGCAGCCCCATGCAGACACTGATCCGGAGGTACTCTGTGAAGCAAAACAAGAGAGGGAGAAAAATAGGCTTTCGTGGCGACACAAGCATGATGGCAATTGAAACATGAGATCAGGTAGTGAGTGGGCAAACGCAGTGCTTAATGGTGAGAATTTTGGGAGGTGGTCGTACAATGATTTCCATGTATGGGAGCAATGCATAATAGTTGTATGGAAGTGTGCTAAGGTGGTCGTGAGAATTCAAGTGTGATGTAGATGAGCAAATTGTCAGTGAATGGAGTTTGATTAGAGCTCATGGCATGGGATTGGATAAGGGGAGGTTTCGCTGCAGGAAAGATTTCTAATGGGAAGGAAAGGAAAATAGATGGATGAGGGGGGCTGTCACCGCCCTAGCGATTACCTCTTCAGAAAACCTTACATTTTGTTTGTTGATGAGAATCTTGTGGATAAAAATTACTTTAGTGCATTTAGTTTATTGATGAGAAAACACTCATAGTATTTATGTAACTTGTGATAAAACCCTAGCCTCGGAGTACAAATGCAGGACCAAACCCACTTCACCAAATATTTAGATTCAACAAGACTTTTGCAGATGTTACTAAAACGTTCAATAAGAGAATCATACCTTCCCACATAGGTTATATTTCCAACCAATGCAAATATAAACATCAACGGATTGAGACCCTGCATCAAGAGAAAACCCAAATAAAATACTAAGGGCATGAGTATATGTAACATAAAGAATAACCGAGCGATCCAAGCATTTGAAGGAATATTGACACCCGACACTTATGGTGGTTTATTAGGTTGCAAATACATGCATGTCTGAGTAAAACTTGCCTGGACATTGCCCCTTCTAATCTGCAGGGTACAACGACGAGTCAGACAACTTATTTTAATAAGAAAATTCATGTTAATGACAAGAATGTACCTAAATTTCAGTCTCTCCTAATCCTACTCCCTAGTTCTTTTACTATGAGCTAAAGGCAAAAGGAATGATTGCAGAATATTTCAAAAAATATGTATACAACTCTCACATTTAAGCAAATCTGAGGAAGCCTTCCCCCCACGTAAATAGCTGCCATCATCCAACCTAACAACGTGCCTGCTCCACTGGCTTCATTACCTCGAAGCTCATTCTATGACAAGTCTTATAGCTAATGATCAATTCATCCAGTAGTAATTTTTCAGAAGAACTAAAAGATTTCAAATGCATGTGGGAATGAGAAACATCAGACCATTAATACTTATCTAAGTATCAATTAAGACTTACCTGTAACAACTTGCGGCCAACTTGTACAACCAACCCGTGTGGTTCAGTATTATCATGGAAGCAAAGATGGTAAACACAAATGCAAATCAAAAGACCAGCTGAAGGTACCTGAATATGAAAAATGATTTAGTGAATGGAACTTGTACTATCATGCTGTACAAAACAAATAAGGTTCTCAAGAAGCTCTTTCATGCTTACCACAGAAAGCATATTTTTAGTACTAAATTTGGTTGGAGCAGACTGAGATGAAAGCAAAGGCTCTGTTGCTGAAAACTGCTGATCATGATGGCCATCATTGAGGTGATGTGATCTTCCATCCTCATGGGAATATGCCAACCAAGTGCAAAAAATAGGCACAGGGCTCTTTGATAAAGATCGAGCTGACCTGGCATCATTAGAGTGGTAACCTTCTAAAACTAAGAAAACATGGAGCAAGTACTAGTACATAGAGTATACACCGACACATGCAACAAAAATTCCGGATTCATAATAGATCTGAAAAAATAAGCACCACAACTTGAAAATTTGAGTTTTAGCAAAGTCAATTATCTAATAATCTCTGTGTTGTTGCCTGTTCAAATTATGCAAACCCACAAGCTCCAATTCAACTATGACAAGATTCCTTGTACTGAATAAAAATCAACTGCGAGATTTTTCTGCCACATGAAATGGAGAATGGCAATTAAAAATCAATTCTAATTTTTTTTTGACAAGTGAAAGGACAACGACACAGTTTGAAACATAAGATATCCATGTAGCTATTTACTTTGATGGACAGTTTATCATACTACACTGCTGAAATTCAATAGAGTATCTATAAGAAAAGATTTTGCAGAGTTGTTGACTTGATCTAAAATTACATTTATAAATGAAAATTCTATATCTCATATATTATCGGCTTAACTCAATCATTCCAACCCATCAGAAGTTTTTAATAGGACATCAGGTTATTTGTATATAACTGATTTAGTTAACCAAACTAAGGTTTGTCACACAAATAAATATGAAACACAAGAAATAGTTGACTTACTGCCATAGTAGAAAAGATTTTGAAGTAATGATTTACAAACTCCATGGTTCAAAGAATAGTCTGGCAATGTGAAAAGCTTGTATAAGAAAAACAGATAGAAGATGAGGAACTTACACAAAATAGAAGTTTCTTCTATTGGAATCACTAGGACTTGATGGTCCAGTAACAGGAATTGGAGAACTTTGTGTGTTACTCTCCTCAGAAAGACTTGCAGCATTTCCTTTGTAACCATCAACATTGCTTTTCTTTGCATCGCCTAAAGGGCTTTCATTTTCCTGATAAAAATTTGGGTCTGCAATTAAGCTAAATATGTAAATTTTTAGTTCTCAAAATGAATCACACTATATCCTCAATGTTTAATTAGGAGGAGGTTTGTCTGTATTTGAGTTGGCAACCATTTATGATTGTGGCTAATTAAGGATTATTGGACTGAGGTAGATCCAATTGATTTAAAATTGGACCAATAAGTATGGGACTGGGCTGTTTTTGATGTAATTAGATTTGTTTGTTGTTCAACTTGAGGTTTGTTTGGCTCCTTATGGTTGTGGTTAGGTGGGAATCAAATTGAGTTTGTTTTGATCTTAATCAAAAGAAATTCTAATAGGAGTCAGATTAGCTATAATTGAGCTGAACAGAAGGTGAATCAAGTGTTGGGGCAATCGACCCAAGTATGATAGGGAGGATCATGGATTTTGATGTGTGTGTCAATATGATTAAGTTAGGGTTTCGTGTTAATCTAATATGTGTATGTGAGTGTGCAGGTTTGCAGGATACACATAGACTTGGTTGGACGTCTTCGGGTACGGTGAAGGGTGGCATGAAGGCAAGCCGTGGGCTTGTGTGCGCATCCGAGGGACCATGGACAAAGCAGGGACGATGAGCCGAGGGAAGCGGACTTCGAGGCGTACGTGAAGGATGCATGGAGGCAAGCCGAGGGCTTGTGTGCGCATCTGAGGGACGAGGGCCAAAGTCGAAGAGGGCTTGAAGGCAACAGGTCGAGGCTGCTGGAGCAGGAACGATGAGCTGAGGGAAGCGGACTTCGAGGCATGCGTGAAGGATGGCATGGAGGCAAGCCGAGGGCTTGTGTGCGCATCTGAGGGACGGGAGCCAAAGTCGAAGAGGGCTTGAAGGCAACAGATCGACGCTGTTGGATCAAGAGTCAACCAGGTCGTGAGGTTCCTAGTGCTGAAGGAATTGTACTGGGGGGGGGGGGAGTCGTGAGGGTTCAAGTGCTGAGAGAAATGTACTCGGGAAGGGTAACCCTAGACTTAGGGAGTAGACCAGTCGACTGATAGGGTCCACAGAAAGATCAGTCGACTGGTCCAGGACCAGTGGACTGATGGTGACCAGAATTTGAATTGTCATTCGAATTCGACTAGTCGATTGGTAATGGACCAGTCGACTGTAACGGTCAAATCAGCCTCGAGCTATATTTAAGGAGCTCGTTTATGACTGTTTCTTCTCGGCGAAACTAGCTTGGTTAGAGCTTGTTAGTAGCTTAGTATTGCTCAGGGATTGTCCAAGGTTTGTGGCGAGGTTTCTCCACCCACAAGGAGCGACAAGAGCTAGACGGAGGTGCTCCGGGGAATCATCCACCGAAGGATCGAGATCGTCCACCTTACGGACAGCCGTGGAGTAGGAGTTTCATCTCCGAACCACGTAAATCGGTGTGTTCTTCGTGTTTGTTAGTTTTAGTTTTTATTATTCCGCTTGCGCACTAACATTTGTAGGAAGAAAGATCGAAAAATTGCTATTCACCCCCCTCTAGCAAACGGGAAGATCCTAACAAGTGGTATCAGAGCGAAGGTTCGCTCATCTACGGACTAACCGCCGAGAGAGCAAAAAGCTAGAAGAGATGACGATTGAAGAAAAGTTGGGTGATGATATAAATGTTCCACCTCCCTATGATCGCGAGGATTTCGACTATTGGAGGATGCGGACAAAGACTTGGTTCGGTATGGATTGGAACTACATGATTGCACTTGAAGAGCCATTTGAAGCTCCAAGAGATAAGCACGGGAAAAAGCTCCGACCAAGATATTGGAATAAGGAGCAACAAGCACAATCAAAGGCAAACGAAACGGTAATCTCAATTTTACTTAGTATTTTGCCTAATGAAATAATTAGTGGTGTAGGTGAATACAAAAGTGCACATGAGTTATGGAACAAGATGGTAGCATTCCATGAAAACCCTACACAAGCTCAAGAAGTGGAAGGGCTCAAGGAAATAAGCTCAATGGTCCAAGAAGAGGAGAAGAACCAATCGGATGAAGAAAGAAGTTCAACATCCGAAGAAGAAGAGGAAGAGGAAAAAGAAAAAGAGGCATCTATCTCTTCAAGTGAAGTGACACAAGAAAGTGAAAGATCATCCACTTCATCAAGGGAAGAAGAAGAGGCCTCCACTTCAAGGATTGAGGGGGAGGAGAGACCATCTTTAATACCGGAGCAAGAAGAAGCATCCACCTCCACCAAAGCAAGGGCTAAAGACCACATCATTTGCTTTGGATGCAACAAGAAGGGACACTACAAGGACAGGTGTCCATTAGGTAAAAAGGAGGTAAACCCTAAACCCAAATCAATTCATTTAAAATCTAACATGGGTTGTAGGGAAAAGAAGGAGAAAAAACACATTAGATGCTTCACATGTGGAGAGCTAGGGCACTATCACACCAAATGTCCAAGAAAAGGAGAGCTCAAGAAATTGGAACATTTGAGGAAATGGGAGAAGGAGGAAAAGAAGAAAAGCTCACATCAAGGGGGAGCTACAAGGGTAAGGGAGGTAATCCCTAATTTTAAGCATGTTTCAAATTCCTCTATGTACACTAGAAATAATGAAAAATGCTTGCCTATGCGTAACTTTGGTTTTAAATATCATGATAGAAATAAGGCTAATGTTGTATCTCAAAATCCTAAGAAATTTATGTACCATGATAAACCTAGAAGTTTTAAACCTAAGGACCAAGGCATTAATCCAAAGAAAGGAAGACACATGCCTAGGCAAATTGGTAGATCTAGAAATGTCCAAAGTGGACATGGTGATACTAAGGTAAAGAACCTAGAGAGGGAAAATCAAGCCTTGAGGGCAAGACTTGATAAATTAGAGAAAATCCTAGATAGACTCACTAGTGGATCTAGGGGCTTGGACATGGTGTGAAGAAGTCAAAACCTCGACAATGGTAGACCGGGTCTAGGATACCAACCTAGGAGACCGAATGTTATTAAGAAATCATATGCAATGATGTCATATGACTATAGCAAGGGGAAGACCAAAAATGGCAAGGGAAAGCCATTTGAAGGAGAGAAGAAAACTTTATCCAAGGACAAGGTGTGAAAGTTAAGGAAGCAAGGGTTGTAGGTCAAGAAGTACCGGAGGTACATATGTGTGGCCTTGCCATTATAGATGAGTCACCTAGGGAGGTGACTAAGGGTAAGAGCTCAAGGGAGAGCTCTAGGAGTCGAGATGGGATCCGTGGCCAATGGATCTCAGGAGGATTTCTCCAAGAAGACTAGATGGACTGAAGAATGTGCCAAAAGATTTGGAAGACTCACTTGAGTCTTAATCCTAGGGAGTTGACACATCAAGAGGGAGTTTTATGGATGAAAAGAGGAAAATGAGACTACATTGCATGGAAATTGGGTTTCAATGTGTAGATGTCATATAAATCAATGCTAGGGGTACATTGGGATTGAGGATGAGAAGACACATCAAGAAGAGATCGAAACTAGGACTTTAGGCCAAGGATGAATTAAACAAATTAGATAGTTTTGAATTTCGTGTCAAACTTGGGATTGACAATAGATTTACTTGTAAACATATTTTTCCCAAGTAGACATAGGTGTTACAAATCTCTCCACGAAATTTCAGATTTTTTGGAGATTTGTAGAATTAATTATGCGTATCTGAAAGTAGGACAGAAAAATTGAATTAGGGTACCAGTCGACTGATTCAGAATCAATCGACTAGTCCAGTTCAATTCAGAAACTAGGCTTTCTAAGGCATCAGTCGACTGCCCCCAATCAGTCGACTGATCTTTCTGTATGGTTTATCAGTCGACTGATCCAGGGGCAGTCGACTGATCTGCGATTAATTTAAAAGGAACAGCCGCGCGGGGGGTGGCCGAACCTAGGGTTTCAGCGCCACCCCCTGCGATTTCTCTCCTCCCTCAACCTCCCCTACTGCTCCAAGCTTTCCCAAGGCCCGAAAATCACATTCCTAGTCTTCCTCCAACTCAGATCTAGGTCTAGGGCAAGAAGAGCTTCTTCCTTGAGTCAATCTTCATCAACATTCATCATGCAACGTGCGGGAAAACGGTAACGACTTATGTGGTTTATTTTTCGTGTTTAGATCATGATTCATGACTAACTTGTCCCATGTTGCGTGCTTTTCTTTGTTTTCCTTCGTTATGGGGTAATTTTTGGTACATGCATGAGTAAATTGCATCTTAGAGTTGTACAAAAGAGAAGGATGGGTGAGGGACCATCCCAACAGCGTCCTGCAGATCCTGAGGCACCTCGATTCCGTTCCGAGGAATGCCGGCAGAGATTTGCAAGTGCTGATTTTGTGTTAATGAACTGTAGGTATCTTAACCGGTCATATTTCCAGGAAAAGGCCCCTCACATTGTTGAGATGATCACCCATTTCGGGTTAGAGCAGGTAGTCTATTGTCAGCATTATGTCAACGTTGACATGTGCAAAGAATTTTATGCTAATCTCACATGCATTAGTCTTGATGATGGGATTTATGAGTCTATGGTAGCAGGAGTTACCATCCCCTTTTCATCTGTAGTATTTGGAGCATTTTTAGGGTGTAGGGTTTCCAATAATGCATTTACATGTTTTCCAAAAGTCATCGAGCCTTTCACCCTTCCTAATGTAACCCTGGACCAAATCCATCGTCATTATTTTGAAAGACCTCGACCTCATCTACAGCGCATCTTTGAAGCTAGGCGCATGAGTCCAGTCAACAATGTATTATATAAAGTTGTCCTAGATTGCATTTTACCGATTGTCACCAAGGGAAGGTCGAAGATTCGACTGCCTCACTTGATGATGATGTATGCACTGGAAAGAAGGTTAGATATTGACATCGCCTTGCATATATTTGCATCCATTGTCCATTTTTCACATGATGTCAAGGGAAAAATCTACATGTCATTCTGCCACATTTTGACCGAATTTTTCAAGTCTAGAGGCATTAGCACTACTAGAGGTCAGATGCATAGTTTGTCCAAGGATTATGACCAGATCGGTTCTAGGCAGCTCTCTCTGGCTGGGATTGAGAGTCAGCAGGGGGAGATGGTCTGGCGACAGCATCCTGCTTCTTCCAGTTCAGATGAGGAGGAGGCTGCTGCTGCTGCTGCTGGGATTACACAGGAGCAGTTCTCCCTACTACAGTCAGAGGTACATGGTCTTAGGGAGGACTTTCAGACTTTTCAGCAGCACCAGGAGGGTCTCAGAGGCGACTTTCAGAGGTTCCAGCAGCGCCAGGATGAGATGTATGAGATGATGCAGCAGTGGAACCTCATGTATCAGGCCCCCTCCTCCTCCTCCTCCAGGCGATGTCATGTAGTTTAGGTTGATTTGGTGGTGCTAGTGTTGAGAGTGTAGTTTGGGTTTTTATATTTTATCTCTCAAACACTTAATTTGGTATTGTAATATTTGGAAACTTCGGGGCTATGACCCTTGTGACACTTTTTATGCTTTAGTATGAGTTTATATGAAGGTTTTAATTCATGTTTGGTATTGCTTATATGAATCTTCAATTCATAACTTGATATTGCTCATATGGAATGATGTTATCTTGCTATTATGGGCATAGGAAAATTTTCATATATGTATATCTATCTATAGATAAGGGATGAAAAGGGGGAGGTTTCATCATGTGCTTATCTTGAAGAGTTATATGAAAAGAAGGGGAAGATTTGAAAACAATTCTATGTTTTAAATGATATAGGATAGACTTGGAAACATATAGGTTCAAATTTAGGATAAAAAGTTGATACAAAATGAAGCATTTTCAAAGAATTGGAGTTTTTGTCAAAAGTCAAGCATATTTGGTATTTTTTACGAAACTATATTTTTCTAGGGTAGAATATATCTTAACAAATATGCTTGCAAAATTTTGAATTTTTTTAAATTTTGTGGAATTTTTAGGGGTTTCTGAAATTCGGCTGGAAAATTCAGTTTAGACTGTATCAGTCGACTGCCCTTAGGGCAGTCGACTGATCTTTCTGTGGGATTGTGAATTGTAGGGATCAGTCGACTGATGTAGGGGCAGTTGACTGGTACTGCTGTGTTATGATTTCTGAGGGTTTTTCAGAAATGGAAAAGTGTTCTCATTGACACTAGGGTTAGGATTGCTTGGGGAAATCTTTTTGATGATGTCAAAGGGGGAGAACTTGTGGTTTTAAGTTAGGTTTAACTTAACTTGGTGTTGTGGAAAATTAAAAATTGTGTGGAGGGCATAGGTTAAGGGGGAGGGCATGTTTATGTCTCTTAATGTACTATGTCTTTAATTTTCAATTATTATTGCTATTTTTGCACCTAACTTAAACATATTGTCACACATCAAAAAGGGGGAGATTGTTGGGACAATTACCCCAAGTATGATCGGGAGGATCATGTGTTTTAATGTGTGTGTCAATATGATTAAGTTAGGGTTTCATGTTGAACTAATATGTGTATGTGAGTGTGCAGGTTTGCAGGATACATATAGACTTGGTTGGACGTCTTCGGGTACGGTGAAGGGTGGCATGGAGGCAAGCCGTGGGCTTGTGTGCGCATCCGAGGGACCATGGACAAAGCAGGGATAATGAGCCGAGGGAAGCGGACTTCGAGGCGTACGTGAAGGATGGCATGGAGGTAAGCCGAGGGTTTGTGTGCACATCTGAGGGTCGAGGGCCAAAATCGAAGAGGGCTTGAAGGCAACAGGTCGAGGCTGCTAGAGCAGGAACGATGAGCTGAGGGAAGCGGATTTTGAGGCATGCGTGAAGGATGACATGGAGGAAAGCCGAGGGCTTGTGTGCGCATCTGAGAGACGGGAGCCAAAGTCGAAGAGGGCTTGAAGGTAACAGATCGACGCTGCTGGATGAAGAGTCAACCAGGTCGTGAGGTTCCGAGTGCTGAGGGAATTGTACTCGGGGGGGCTAAGTCGTGAGGGTTCGAGTGCTGAGAGAAATGTACACGGGAAGGGTAACCCTAGACTTAGGGAGTGGACCAGTCGACTGGTGAGGGATCAGTCGACTGATAGGATCCACAGAAAAATCATTCGACTGGTCCAGGACCAGTCGACTGATGGTGACCAGAATTTGAATTGTCATTCGAATTCGACCAGTCGACTGGTAACGGTCAAATCAGCCTCGAACTCTATTTAAGGGAGCTCGTTTATGGTTGTTTCTTCTCGGCGAAACTAGCTTAGTTAAAGCTTGTTAGTAGCCTAGTATTGCTCAGGGATTGTCCAAGATTTGTGGCGAGATTTCTCCACCCACAAGGAGCGACAAAAGCTAGCCGGAGGTGCTCCGGGGAATCATCCACCGAAAGATCGTGATCGCCCACCTTTCGAACAGCTGTGGAGTAGGAGTTTCATCTCCGAACCACGTAAATCGGTGTGTTCTTCGTGTTTGTTAGTTTTAGTTTTTATTATTCCGCTTGCGCACTAACATTTGTAGGAAGAAAGATCGAAAAATTGCTATTCACCCCCCCCCCTCTAGCAAACGGGACGATCCTAACATCAAGTTGGTTCTAGTTTGGTTTGGTGGAGAATTGGGTTTTAAAATGGTTAGTAGATGGAGACCTAGCCAACTCCTATTCCTTCTGTGCCATCCCCTCATTTTTTTCGAACTTGCAAATTCTCTTTCCAGCAGTGACTTCTCTTCTCCTTCATGACTCGCAAACCAACTCCTCCCCACAAACTCCAGCATTATCCTTCCTCATCAAAAGCAGGCAGGACAGTTGGATGATGTATCCTATCTTCTGCTAACGCTAATGTTCCTTTCCTTTGGAAACCAAGTGATTTACCCCTGACCCTAACCTGAGCCCCAGCAGGAAGACAAGCAACCCTAAGTGCTAAGTCTAGCAGCAGATAAACTCTCCTTCTCAACAGTGAGGAGAATGTTTCTTCTTCTTGGCTTGTGAGCAGGATTCTGCTTGTCCTACCCCTCATTCATGAACAACAGCAGGAATATCCTCCCTCCTTGAACATGAGCAGACAAATTTGAATTGGAGTTCCACTTCCCAATTTGGAACAACAGTCATGTTGCCAACTTACAAGTGTTAATGCTATAAATGATGTAGCTTGCTTCATTTTTCCTTAGTTGTGTCCATTGATTCAAAGATTTCAATGGTGTTTGTCAGGGAAGTTTGATGTGGTTCCTTACTAAAGGTTGTAATAATGACTAACCTTTAGGGTTGATTTGCCCAGTGTCACTCATTGGTGGTAGCTAAGTCCCAGTGTTAATGCCTCATCCATAATAACCCCAGACCCTTTAAGATTCTTTCCGGTATTTGATAAATTCAATTTACAAATGTTTAATAGGTGATTCATCATTAGAGATTGATATAATGGTATGATCAGTACTCATACTATCATGTCACATTAGACATCCAAATGGTGAGGGTACGAAGAGTGTATTTCATGCATGCTAAGACTTATTTGAGGAGCTTTTAGGCAAATGATTACAAAAGTGCCCTCCGTGCGTTGATGACATGGCATATGGGGGTTATGGTATTGATCGATACCTGCCTTAAGACCACATGTTTTATGGATGTATAGAAGTAGCACAAATTGAGATATCATAGACTTGTTGCAATTAAAGTTGCTAATACCTAATTCATAAGAACGTTATGTGTATCATTGTGAGATACTATGGGCCTATGATTATTAGAACCACTAACATCTACTGGGAGATCATGTTTACCATTATAGTTTCCAACCATTTAGCCTATCAACTTTAGCGAGAGACCACAAAGTTCCAATATTCACCAAAGTGACCCCTTGGGCTAATAGTCTTAGCTTTGTGCTAAAGGGGCCCCTTTAAGACGATTTAGGTGATTCACCCGACTTAATTGTGTCACACATGAGTTTACACCTGAGAGTTTAGATGGGTGTTAGAATAGAGTTTAGCACATCTTAGATATAGATAGGCATGAGGCATTATTGGGTTTTATTCTTTTACCTTTCTTCCTTATATTATCATGTAATCCTTTTACATTTCTTGATTATATTTTCATATAGTTATATTCCAACTAGCATTTTTGGTCATCAATCCTTTGCCAAAGTTTCAAGAAAGATTGGCGTCTATGCAATTAATTGTATATGTATCGCTCTTACATTATTGTAGCAAGATGCAGTAGCTAAGAATGACCAAGCAATATTTATCACCATGTAGATTGAGACCTAAGGCAAGGTGTATCAGACCAAGTTTCTTAATCATGTTGATCTAACTTTGTTCGGTATTATTCAAGGAAAACTATGATATTAGATAAAACTAAGCAAAAAATATATGGAAGCATCCTACAGAAACACAAAATTTATCAAATTACTAGCCTATTTGATGGATGTTTGAACAGCAGGTTGATGTCTTACCTTACTGGATATAACATTTTTGTTGGATTTATTCATCCGATCAGTATGGCCATAATATATAGCCTGTCCTGTCAAAATCGATGTGGTAGCTGTGTACAGCTGGAATACCAATTAATCAGCAATATAAGCAATATGGAATGGATATTCTAAAAAGAAAGTTGGTAATCTCACCAATGCCACGTAGAACTGCGTTGGCAACTGTAAGAACAAGAGTAAAGATAAGCCATTCTGAAAACCTACAAACTTCCATCAAATTTTAAATGACATTATATATGGTAAGAAGTAACTATCAGTAAATGCTCACCTAGTTGTCAAAATTGTGATCCTACCCTCAACGCCTTATGATCCTAAAAACTAAATTTGCCTAGATAACCATATTCTAAGTAAGACCATAAAAGTTAGGATCTTATGTTTACTCATTGTTCCTATGGATGATATTGATCTTTGTAGCATTGACTTAATAGTATTTACATTAACTAATGCTTGAAATTAAACCAGAATTAATATTTGTTCATACCAATACTATGATATTGTCAAAATTTTGAATTGAGAACTCTTTTTAACTTCCAAATAGAAGGATCTTTTTTTTTCCAATTCAATGAACCCCTAATCCACCACCTTGTTAGTTTAATTTTTAAAAATTATTTCTTTAGACCGATATCAATTTTTAAGGAATCTCTTTATATTTCCTTTTAATGATTATTCGTAATTCAATTAAATTAAATCTTGATAAAGGAAAAAAGCTTTTTCACATTTAGCCTATTCTTAAAGATAAGGCCTGGGGTCGAACTTAAAAAAGCAGCATCACATACAGAGGTCAATTTAGACGGCATACTAATGCTCATGCATAACGAAGCACTGCATATAAGGCAAATAAGTTGAATTGATTATAAGGTGTGATTTTATCAAATACTGGCTCGTAATTAAAGTCCCAGAGTCTAGACAAACAGATTTTCTAACAAAGGCTTGAATTGAATAGCAAAAAAAAATGAAAAGGTATAACTCCCTAAAAATAATACTTAAAACTTGCATAAATATGGTAAAATAGACTTACGGTAGCAGGTTCCAGAATGCAGCCAATGAGGTTAAGCAGATCCCTGCAAAAACATAAATCCCTGATAAACCTACAAGGAAGAAAACATGAAAGGGCATTGAAAAAAATTTAGTGCCTATATTCCAAATGACACAATGAATGACAAAGCCATGACAAAAATTGGCCATGCTCCACAACAGTTGAAATCATAATATTGGCTGTGCTTCATCATGTGTAACCCTTATCTACATTTTGTAAGCCAAGATGACATCTACAGAACATAGTGCTGTAACAATACCAAACTGTGAATTATGAAGGACCTAACCTTTAGCAGTGCTTAGTGATGAAATAAACAGACAAATTAGGAAACTACTAATTTGTGCTACTGGTCAAAATTGTGGTTTTTCTCTAATTTGAAATAGAGAAGAATTCCTTAAAAGAAAGAAAGTGATCCTCTTTTTTTTGGCCCACGACTTCTTTTCCTAAAACAGTTGTTCATCATTTGAGAGAGAGGTTATATGCACATATGTTGAGTTCCATATAATTTTGGTATAATACTTGTAAAAATGAGTAGCACAATTTTTTGTTCTTTCAGGTGTAAATTATCATGGTGAATACATATCCTTATCCCACTATATCGGATTAATCCAAACACAAAGAAATGATACATCAGAAGCAATCCCATAACAAGTGATACTCCTATATGCTAGACTGCAGTAAGCATGAAAAACAAGAGCCGGTGAAGCTAAATGGTGTCCTCTCTCTCTCTCTCTCTCTCTCTCTCTCTCTCTCTCACACACACACACACACACACACAACCCAAAAAAATATATCCAGGATTGATAAAATTTGAATAAAAAATTGGCCATCTTCGAGTTTGCTGAATTGATACACAAATAAAAATAATTAAATATGCTGATATATAAGTAAATTAGATATTACACTGAAAAGGAAGTAAATCAACAAGTATCCTAACTCAACTGGATTGCACAAATCCAAACATTATGAAATGCTACAATAGCGGCAACCCCATTACACAAGTAAATTGAGAATGGAAAACAAGACCAGGTGAAGTTAAAAGTGATAAGATCTCAAACATGAGAGAGAGAGAGAGAGAGAGAGGACAACCAAAAAAATTTCCACTTTTGAGAAAGTGCAAATAAAACATTTGTGTAATGCTGAGTTTGCTAAATGGAAACAAACACAAAAAGAATACGCATGAAATAGATCAGATATTGCACTGAATACAAAAAATACATTAGAAGTAAATAACATATCACACTGAAAGAGGGGGGGATTTTACCCGACAACCCATGTCATCAGGAATGCGACTGAAAGACCTTTAGTAGATTTTTCGCGGAAATGTGTAAGGATTTGAGGAACCTCTGCAACTCCCCAACTGATGATACTGACAGTTCCAAGAAATATAGCTACACCATCCTTTGCACTGCAAAGACAATACTTCAAATAAATTCTAGCCCATTCTGAGCAGTGCTGACTTGAACAAGTGGGTCGAGAAGATGCTTTAGAATGAACCATTGCAAGCAGATGCCCAACCTAGAGAATTCCAAAAACAATTATTCCAGATTATCCATTGGTCAAAGTGTCACACCTCAAATAAGCTCTTCTTCGCTGTGCATAGTTTCAAAAGCGTGCTAGGTGCTGATTGTTGGAAAATGTTACAGAGACACTAGATAGCGCTCACAACATATCTTCATATAGCATCATCAATAGGCAGAAATGATAATAACACAAGCATAATAAAAGAAACGTCACAATATGAATCCTAAGAACTATAAGCAGAACAAATAAATAAACAAATCCATAACAAGTGAAAGAAAATTAAAAACATTGCACAAAACTCCAATTCTAATAGTAGTGATATCTATGAGCAACAATAGCAATAGTATGCTTGATGACTCACCTTACGGTAATCTAAGGATGAATATAAGAATTGTAACATTAAAAGGAGAGCCTCCCATAAGATAACAAAGAACAAGGATTGACAAAAATAAAAGAAACAAGATAAATGCATTACACTCTCTTTAAGTTTATCCATCATTACAGCAGTATTAAACTCTAGCATGAATCTATATGCCAACATCTAAGTAGAGAAACTATACAATCAAAAGGGTATGCAACCCATATCGACCCAGTACTTCAGCCATCTGGCCAAAATATCTCTCTCCCAAAGCATGATAAATAGATACAACATACATACGTGTGAAGAAATCCAAGATAAATCGATATAACATGCATAAGGAATCCAAAAGAGAATTAAATAAAAATGCTAGGTCAAGAACAAAAAGGTTAAAAAGAGTTTCCAGGTTACAGTTTCAACCAAAATTTACCCAACACAAACTATGATTGGGTCAATATGGGACTTAACATCCTGATTGAATTAACTATATAATACTCAAGTTACTCATGATCCTAAACATCATTAAACACCTTACAACCTTTAATTCAAATCAATAGTACAAGTCCTGACCTATGATGTTAGGACACTGTCTTGCATCCATCGCTAACATCATCCTGCAAAGAGGAGGATGTTGCATCAAGACCTATCACTCGAATCTAAGTATCCATGATAAAGCATTCCCCACTTTGTACAAAACTCGCTTCACTTATACCATGCCATGCGGTACAAGGCTTCACAAAAAACACGGCCATGACACCCCGCAATCTCATATAGCTACCGTAAGCACAGTTTCTCTACTGCGTTGACAACTTGATACAAGATAGTAATACTCTAATCACATTCTCTGACAGCCATGACCTACACTTGGAACCCAAATCACCCTTCAAGCAAGAGGGAAGGATCCTACCTAGGAGCCTGAGTCTGTTGACACCAAAACACTACTCAAAGTAGGCGCTGGCAGCTAGCAAATTTCAATTAACATTGCTTCTGGATTCAATAAAACAAGTGTTTTAAAGAATTACAATGAGAAGGATAGATCGCAATTAAATTCTGAACCCCTTGGAAAGAATGTTACCCATGAGCCTGAGAGGCTTGACACCAAATTACTACTAAAATTGGGCACCGACAGCTAGCAAAATTAATTGCTTCTCCATTCAAATGTAGTTTACCAAGACGTGAATTGAACAACAAAAGGAAAAACAAATCTCTTGTAGTCAGACTCCTGCTAAAGTCGCAGTGCTACTTAAAGAAAATAGAAGGATTACGATAGAAACCCGCATTCTATGTCATCGGAAATTAAATAAACGGGAATGATACGGTTACTGCTCGCGGACTTTGCAAGGTGGGAAGGCAGCTTTCGGGCCAGCTTCCCCGCCGAGAATCACTGAGGGTGAGGAGGAAGAAAAACAGTAACAGGAAGGGCGGTTCGCGCGCCGGTGAGGTGCCAATAGAAATTTTGTTTTGTTTTTATTAGCGATTAACGAGTATAGCTAATCGAGCAGAGCATAACACAAAGATAATTTTAATTTATTTTTTCGAGTTTCTGAGACCAAATTATTAACAAGGTTTATAAAAATTTTTAAAAAAAACATATAATCCAACTATCCCAACCTAGCAACCTTCTAAACGATAAAACAAGTTTCTCTATTTACACATGTCCATTAGAATTAAAAAAACTAAGAAAAGGAAACACAAATGCCGATTTTGATATCAATCAAAGATCAAGAACATGCGCGATGAAGAACCATAACAATACTATCTGCAAAGTAGTCGCCCAGAATGCTTAAGAGTCAGAATAACAAATGCATTTCAGCGAACGATCTCAAAAACACAAGCACAGAGGGATCAAGACTACCTGGCGTTGCTATCCGAATGTCCAGAATCGTACTCAAAAACTTCCAATCCCACGCCGCCGAGATAGAGAAGAAGCTCTTAGCCGACGTTTCTGCAAGGGGTTTCTTGATTAATTTTGAACGGAGAAGATCATGAAAGTGGATCGTAGCAGAGGACGATGGCACGCAGAAGAGAGGAGATGAATCGAGAAGCGACGAGATTTAGAATGCAACGGATGGGGAGGAAGAAGAGGTGGAGGTGGCGATTACCTGCAGAAGTGTAGTCGTGTCCACCGCCTTCTACTCGGTGAGCATGCGGCCGAGATCATTTTAAATCGAGTCGCCTGGCGCACGCGTGGCCATCCTTGAACATGACATGTAGCGAATTTGAATTGGAAATTATATATATATATATATATATATATATATATATATATATATATATATATACACACACACACGAGTTTGCTCTGCTATGTACCGCATGCGCGACACGACTGATCGGTCACGGGACCGATCAGGCGTTGGCCTGATCGGTCAACGCCTGATCAGTCCTGTGACCGATACGGAGAGGCTCGGGAAGGCTCGGGAGCGTACCTCGACGGGTTCACCGTACCCCGATGGGTTCACCCTATCCCCTAGGATTCATCGCTCATCCCCTGGGTTATAGTTTTGTTCGGGGACGGCTGCCGAAGGCCGCTGGTGCGATCGGAGGACTCGCCGAGCCTCTCCGTGACCGATCACCATACCTCGACGGATTCATCCTACCCCTAGGGTTCATCGCTCACCCCTGGGTTATAGTTTTGTTCGGGGGCGGCAGCCGAAGGCCGCCGGTACGATCGGAGGACTCGCCGAGCCTCTCTGTGATCGAACAGGCGTTGTCGCACACGTGGTCCGCAGGGCGCGGTCCGCAACAGAGCATTTTCTATATATATATATATATATATATATATATATATATATATATATATATATATATATATATATATATATATATATATATATATATATATAATGTAAAATATATTAAATTAATTTTGTGATTTTAAATTACTTTGGATTGATAAACTATACCATTCTAAAATGATTAAAAAAAGGACATATAATAATTTTATATAGTCAAGAAAACGCATGTTATTACTTATTACAAACTTAGACAAGGTAGAAAATATATACTAATTTTAATTGGTTACTTAGAGATGTACTAATTGGACTATCAATTTAATTTTTTTTTAATGAATAGATCAAATTGTAATGGATCTTATAAAAGGATAAATTTAGTAGAAAACACCAAGTGGGATATCCTGATCCACTCTTTATACTCTTAATTTTTGCCCTAAAATTTATAATCTTTTTGCCACTTTTATTATCAATGTGAGTATGATCCCATGTTAATTAAAAATAATAATTAATGAGGTTTTTCCAATCAACCTCGGGTAATCGATCCGACCACACAGAAGTTTCCCACCATGCATGCATACCATGTTAATTATTTAAAAAATGATCACATGTTAATTACATACCATACATGCATGTAAATTTCAATTTTAATCGTGACTATATAGATTAGCATGGGAATTCTCATTGTCTAGTCTTTGAAATAACTCAGCAGCTTCATTGGTGGTATTTGAATTATAATATGAATCCTTTGCCACAGTTTTTTCAGGTGTCTTCGATCTCTTTCATATTATTAAACAAGAGTACAAGACAATAGCTGAAAGTTACTAAATAGTACAAGCGTTTATAGTTTCTCAATGGCCCAGAGCTAAGTGCAAAGAAGGATATCAAATTATCACTCATGTATTAGCAATTCAATATCCAACTATAATATATTTGTAGGAAGTTTTCTTATAAATGAGGCTTGCAATTATGGGATTCTGGATTTTTTTATTGTCCCGTAACGAGTACTTCCTAATTTATCCTGATAGCCGATGAAAAATTTTCATGAAGATGAATCGATCATCTTAGGTTCGATGTTGTCTAGTTCATTATCAATGAAGGGGGCATCAAGTTATTATCTAGATATCCGTGGTTCAATCTTCAATTATAACGTATTTATAAAAAATTTCTTTTAAATAGGATGTGTAATCATAGGATATTGAGCTTTTAAATCGTCCATCATGAATATTTCTCAACTTTCATAAAATCATGAACTCTAACGTCTAATGAAAATTTTTATGAAGTTGAATCCATCGTTCCAAATTTAATATTATCTATTTCATTCTTTTTTATTTTTTATTATAACTTCTCCGTTAGATGGACTTTGGGAGCCTTCATTTGAAAAATATGCCTGATTTCTTATTAGAGGTTTTGGAATTATCTCCTAAACTGGTTTCGGAGACAATCAATCAGGTCTTTTTTTAATTTTTAATCCAGATATATAAGTTTTTGTTAGATATACGTCAATGTAAAAGTGACAGGGAGAGAAAAAAATTTAATTATGAATCAGATTTTAATCTAATATTAAAAGTTTTAAAGAATATTTATTGATTTATAAATATTAATGTGGTAAATAAATATACAGAGAAATTCTTTTTACACGTTGACCATAGGACATGGACCCATAGGGTGTACAAATCTAGGATCTCGATTGTACGCAACTTAGTTGATGAACAGACACGTGTCAAATACCGGATCAATCTAGATAAAATCTATCCAAATAAATAAACCAAAAGAGAAGGTCATAATTTTAAGAATAAACTCGACCACGAGTCAAATACTCGTTGACTCAATTCTCGGGTTGGAATAGTTACCAGCCTGACCGGGACCGGTTACGATTCTATCCCAAAATAATCATCTGCTGAGATTTTTTTTTTCATTTTAAACGTTCGAACTCTCATACTTATATTAATCCTCTAAATGCTTGACTATTAGTATATTATAAACATCGTAGAGGACTCTTTATGAATCAGAATGGCTAATTTACACATGAGAATCCTATAAATCTAATTACTTGGACATGTCAATTGGATAAATAAGTCATAGTGGTTAGATACTCGGTGAAAGTTGGAATCATAACCTGGCCGGCAAGGAGCCGGTTACGATTCCAATCCAAAATAACCATCGGCTCAGATATATATATTTTATTTTAAAGGTTCGATCAAGAACTCTCATACTTTTATTAATCCTCTAAATGCTTGATTACTACAATATTATATCATCGGTAATTTACCAAAGAACGTACCCAAGATTTGGTAATTATCAAAACGAGTAGCATGTTTTACTTTTTATCAAAGGACGCATCCCATATAGTGAATTTCTTATTATACCCATCCCGCCAAGTGATGCACCATTCGAGACTTCCAAACCACTTTATGAGTAAAATATTATTTTGTGGTTCGGATGGACATGGAGTTGATTTTTTTTTCAGCCATCAGCACAAAAACATTAATGGTATTGTAGAAGGTGGCGGAGATCGTGCTATCGTCGTGAGCTCATCCCCCGAATCCGTCCTCCCAACCAAAACCTAGGGAAGTCTCGTAAGTGTGTGTGTGTCCCAGAGGCGGCTGTAAGTGTTAACGTTGAAGTCTAAATTGCTCGGCACTATCGAAAGTAGGGGTTAGAGTTTGTGCAAGGCTTATATTTTTTACAATGGCAGGAGAAAGGTCTGTGGCTGGTTCAGCGTCTTCTTCCTTGGCATTATCCAACAAGGTGTGTTAGTGATAGTCTTAGGTCAAAACAGCAAAGTTTTTACACATGGTTAAACTTATTTTTGCTGAATCACTTTGTAATGTACAAAAAATGTAGGCTTCGGATGACTTTGAAAAAAAAAACTACATTGGTGCAGTGTGTTAGGACACTTTAAATAATTTTTTGAAGCATTTCAAATTTTAAATGATCGACACATTGCGAAGATCAAAGAGTCGCCCTTCAGTGTTTTCTTGGACATATAAGAATTGCAGTATATCCGTGGAATTTTGGTGAATATATTCGAAAGTTGGGATTCAACCTTGCAAGTTTTTAAATTCTCAGGTAATAGTTTTAGTTATGAATTGTAAACAATATCTATAGTAAGATAAAACAGCGATAAAGATGGCCTGAAATGATTTAATTTTGATACATTTCACACATTTCATCTCAGGCCTACCCAGGGCCTGAAGTGATTTCACTTCAGGCCCACGTTGGGCCTAAAGTGATTTCACTTCAGGCCCAACGTGAAATCATTTGAAGGGTATATTCTTGATGATAACTAAATATTTGAAATGTTTCAGGTATACCAGTTCCGTTCACCAGACGAGAAGTTGCGTTGTTACTAGGTATAGTGGACCGTGGTGTTTTTGTTCCTATTAGTTCAACTAAAGCATCGGGTGACCTCTATCTTACTTACTTCTCAAAAGAAAAACCTACAAGAACAAGAATTGAGGAGCTACTTAAATATTATTCAAAAAGTGTTTGAATCAGAGTATGATGTTTTATTCGTGTGTAAATTCTATATTTTGTATATATTTGTGTGTGTTTTATTTTCATCTAGTACATATAAGGTCCCTCTAGGTCTTGTAGATATAGTAGATAATTATGAGAATCTTGATAGATTCAATTAGGTGGAAGTTGTCCATCAATTTTTGTCTTCACAATTACCTAAGATTGGGGACTTATTTTCATCAACTCAGGGATACCAGACCAGCACCAACCTCCCTTACCTAAAGGGGTTTGCTGGGCTTTTGGCAGTGAGTAGAATTTTCTTGTTAAATTTTATAATATTTTGTTGTCATTAATGTATTTGGTTGGAAAACTTGGTGTAGGCATGGTTTTTGGAGCATGTACCAATTCAAAATTCATACAATGTTGAAGGACCCCGAATAAATAAGTGGAGGAATATTCCTTTGCATACTAGTCGGGTGAGGGCCCTTGTTCATCGACTGTCGCCGGAAGAGGTAATTATTCGAAACTATGATCTATGTTAGTTTGATATAAAAGCAGTAACATTGGTGTACTTGTTAATTGGCAGGTCATTGTAGAAATAATTCCTAACCTACAAGAGAACAATTTATTTGAGAACCTTGCTATCGGTGATGACATTCCACGGCCAATTGAGACATCGCAAGGAGATGACACAGAAGATGTAAGACTATGTGGTGAATGCATTCTTAAAGACAAGCAAATCAATGAGCTAATAGAGGAGAATATTTGTTTGAATGAAAGGGTTAAGGAATTACTTTCAATAATTGAAATAAAGGGCATGGGGGCTGAGGAAAGCAATCCTGTAGTCGATCCTCTCTCTGATCCAGTATATTGTAGAATAAGGAGAGGACGTGACCGAACTCGGTATGACTATAGGGATACTCCAATTGACAGTCCACTATGACACCAGCTATTACCAAAGGGGAAGCGGAGCAACAAACAAATATCAAATGTCATGGATAAGGGAAAAAGGAAAATTAGTGAGGAGGATATGGATGAAGTAAGAGAAACCATAACTGTAATGGAAGTCATGTCAGAAGAAGACACAGAGGAGGAAACAAGAAGGACCTCCGAACTATACAAAATGAGGCAACAAGACATTGATGTATGTGATTTACTTTCATATAAAATATCTAAATTTTTATTGAATTTGGTCATTAATTAGTTTTTTGAAAATGTATCGATGTAGTTTGTGAAGAAGCATTTATGAATTCAAAGAAGAAAAATGAAGATAAAGAAGTGGCCTACCTGATAAATAAATTGGAGAACCTAAAGTAAGTTACGAAACATGATATAGTTAATATATCTTGTTCTTTAATATATAATCTTATCAATTTACTTGATAGGTTGGCATCTAAATTTATTTGGGAGGATGTACCCTTTGCTTTGAATTTGCATTCATTCTTACAAATCCTCAATGGAGAGGTTTTTACAAAAGACGAGGTAATTGATGCCTTTTGTAAAATTCTATTTAGGGGAGCATCCGCATATGGTAGGTCATACAACAAGTCTATATATTGTTCAACCTTCTTCACAGTAAGTGATGTAAATGAATATACAAGATAGATTGTAGAAGACCTAATAGTATGATTTGGCTATTAATAATTTTTTTGTATGCATTTTTTTAGGCATCAATAAGATCGTCAAGAAAGTTTTCCCAGCAACAAGTGATGAAGACTGATATGATAGAACAATGGTTCAGATATATTTTAATACCTTTGTGCAGTGATAATACGTACACACTTTCACTTGTTAGTGGTGGATACATAAGCCATGACTTTCAATCATTTAAATTCTCTTGCTAGTGGCCGTAAATATAAGAATGATTTTGACTCAGCGGTGAGCAAACTTTATTCATATACATGTTAATCTTTTTGTCTAAAACATCATTCATGGTGATTATTATAATCATGATATATTTTACAGGTAAAAGAAAACAATATAGTCGCGAAAAACTTATGGCTATTCATCCATATCTACAAAGTCATCATCCTTTAGACAATTGGCCCTCCGCCAGTCAAAAATGTCCCCAATAAAAACATAGGTAAGTAAATGGGGATGAGTTTAAAAATATGAAAGTCTTTTATATACCCACATATTGAAATAAAAATTACTCTATTGTTATTTTCAGCGTGGGCTGTGCCTTTTTTGTGATGCAATACGTTCGATGTCTCCTATATGATGAGAAGATGGATTTCAAACAAGGATACATGAAGAAAATGAGATTTGATCTGACAGTTAATATTATGAGGGACTTATTTTGTAAAACATGAGAGTAAATATCAATGTATTCTTGTAAAAAATATCCTTTGCTATTGATTGACCTCCATTTGTATGGAAAAATCTGATTATGTAGATGTTGTCATACGAATATAATTGATTATCAAGAAAAACAAAACAAATGTGTGATGTTGTTTCACCTCCAAATGTGTATTCTGCAATGTTGTGTGCCAACTGATACAGTAAGATAACATAAGTGATAATGATTGGAACTAAAGTTGGTCAACAGAAATAACATCTGTTTGGTTAACTCTAACTAGTGATCTCAATTATGGAGTTACAACACTCGTATTGCAACAACAACTGAAAATATAACTTGATGATGTGCAAGGAACCGAAATTTGTATGCATTTTGTATTAAGGTAGTATCCAGATTAGAGGACTACGATACAATTCAATAAACTTGTTTTAAGTTTAATAAACTATAAGACTGTGTTGATAAAATTAGAGGATTTAAATAAAATGAGAGGATTTAAATAAAATTGAATTTTATTATATAAATGAATATAATATATAATTAGGTGATAGCAGGCATTCGCTGGGTCTGAAATCAAGTGATTTCAGGCCCACGCTGAGCCTGAAATCACTTGATTTTAGGCCCACCGTGGGCCTGAAATCACTTGAATTCAGACCCACAGTGTGCCTAAAATCACTTGATTTCAGGCCCACCGTGGGTCTGAAATATCTTCATTTCAGGAACACCGTGCGCCTGAAATAACTTCACTATTAGAGGAATGGTCACCAAAAATACCATCTCCTAGCTCTACTCTACCAATTGGTATAGGGTTTTCAGAAATCCAAATATCCTAGGTCCATCGGTGGGTTTTGGTTGAAACTCACCGATACACCTACAGAGTATGGTTTTGCAACATAATGTAGTAAAATTAAAGGGTTGGTCACCAAAAATATCATCTCCTAGCTCTACTCTACCTATTGGTATAGGGTTTTCAGAAATCCAAATATCCTAGGTCCATCAGTGGGTTTTGGTTGAAACTCACTGATGGACCTACAGAGTAAGGTTTTGCAACATAATGTGATAAAATTAGAGGGTTGGTCACAAAAAATACCATCTCCTAGCTCTACTCTACCTATTGGTATAGGGTTTTCAGAAATCCAAATATCCTAGGTCCATCAGTGGGTTTTGGTTAAAACTCACTGATAGACCTACAGAGAATGGATTTGCAACATAATATGGTAAAATTAGAGGGTTGGTCACCAAAAATACCATCTCCTAGCTCTACTGAACCTATTGGTCTAGGGTTTTCAGAAATCCAAATATCCTAGGTCCATCAGTGGGTTTGGGTTGAAATTCAATAATACACCTACAAAGAATAGATTTACAACATAATGTGGTAAAATTAAAGGGTTGGTTACCAAAAATACCATCTCCTAGCTCTACTGAATCTATTGGTCTAGGTTTTTTAGAAATCCAAATATCCTAGGTCCATCAGTGGGTTTGAGTTGAAACTCACTGATACACCTACAGAGAATGGATTTGCAACATAATGTGGTAAAATTAAAGGGTTGGTCACCAAAAATACCATCTCCTAGCTCTACTGAACCTATTGGTCTAGGGTTTTCAGAAATCCAAATATCATAGGTCCATCAGTGGGTTTGGGTTGAAACTCACTGATACACCTACAGAGAATGGATTTGCAACATAATATGGTAAAATTAGAGGGTTGATCACCAAAAATACCATCTCCTAGCTCTACTGAACCTATTGGTCTAGGATTTTCAGAAATCCAAATATCCTAGGTCCATTAGTGGGTTTGGGTTGAAACTCACTGATACACCTACAGAGAATGGATTTGCAACATAATGTGGTAAAATTAAAGGGTTGGTCACCAAAAATACCATCTTCTAGCTCTACTGAATCTATTGGTCTAGGGTTTTCAGAAATTCAAATATCCTAGGTCCATCAGTGGGTTTGGGTTGAAACTCACTGATACACCTACAGAGAATGGATTTGCAACATAATGTGGTAATATTAAAGGGTTGGTCACCAAAAATACCATCTCCTAGCTCTACTCTACCATTGGTATAGGGTTTTCAGAAATCTAAATATCCTAGGTCCATCAGTAGGTTGGTTGAAACTCACTGATGGACCTACAGAGTAAGGTTTTGCAACATAATGTGGTAAAATTAGAGGGTTGGTTATCAAAAATACCATCTCCTAGCTCTACTCTACCTATTGGTATAGGGGTTTAAGAAATCCAAATATCCTAGGTCCATCAGTAGGTTTTGGTTAAAACTCACTGATGGACCTACAGAGAATGGATTTGCAACATAATGTGATAAAATTAAAGGGTTGGTCACCAAAAATACCATCTCCTAGCTCTACTCTATCTATTGGTATAGGATTTTCAGAAATCCAAATATCCTAGGTCTATCAGTGGGTTTTGGTTGAAACTCACTGATAGACCTACAAAGTAAGATTTTGCAACATAATGTGGTAAAATTAGAGGGTTGGTCACAAAAAATACCATCTCCTAGCTCTACTGAACCTATTGGTCTAGGGTTTTCAGAAATCCAAATATCCTAGGTCCATCAGTGGGTTTGGGTTGAAACTCACTGATACACCTACAAAGAATGGATTTGCAACGTAATGTGGTAAAATTAAAGGGTTGGTCACCAAAAATACCATCTCTTAGCTCTACTCTACCTATTGGTATAGGGTTTTCAGAAATCCAAATATCCAAGTAGGAGCTGAAATAACTTGAATTCAGGCCCACGTTGGGCCTGAAATCACATGATTCCAGGCCTAGCGTGGGCCTGAAATCACAACATTTCAGGCCCACCGTGGGCCTGAAATCACATGATTTCAGGCCCAGCGTGGGTCTGAAATGACATTATTTTAGGTCCGTCGTGGGCCTGAATTCACTTCAAAAATACATATAACTACAAGATAAATAAAATTATAAAAACATAATGAATAAAATTATAAGCTATAATTAGAATAATGTAAGACCAAGGAATAATACAGATGTTATACCATCGAGTTATAAAAATAAATGAAACAAGATGGTATATATTTCAAATACAAATAAACATAACTCAAATAAATAAATATAACATATAGAAAATAAGGCACGCATTGGGCCTGAAATCGTATTATATCAGGCCCATCAGTGATGGAGGTTTAAAGCGTGGTTGGGATCTTACTCATAAGCAATCGTCTTGTAGCTCCTGGGTTCTGGGCATTTGAAGTTCTAGCGTGCTTTCGTCAATTGGAGTCGTGTGGGCGACGTCCTCCTCAGTGGACTAGTGGAAATGTATTTTCTCCCACATTTAGTTTTCCATTTTAGTTTTTGCTTGTTAGCGATACTCTTAACTCCCTGACCGAATATGAGGAGGATCTTTATGAACGAAATCTGTGTTATATTTGTTGTTGTCAAATAATTTTTGTTTGATGGTTGCTAAGTTCGGAATGGCGCCAAAAAGATCATCTTCGAAGCAACCAGCTTCCAAAAAATCGAAGAAATAGCAAGGCCCTGGTGGAAGTAAAAATAAACAGTTGACACAAGCAAAAAAAGAAATTGTTTAGTGACTATACAAGTTTTGTCAACAAAGGTCGAACTAAACGAATGAACTGGAAAAGTAGCCTTTGCCATTTCCAAAATTTTATTGGTTCAGTTTCACCCACACCAGCACAAGAACAGTTGCTTCAAGATACACCCTTTTCTTGGGTCCTCGACCTCCCTAATACTTCATGTGTAAGACCCCAGGTTCAGAATATGTTCGATAATTGGGATGAAAAAGAACAAAGCTTTATATTCCATGGGAAAAATCTAAAATTCACAAAAATTGATATATCACTTATTCTGGGGCTACCTGACAATGGAGAAATAGTCCAACTTGATTTGAACGAGGCCTCCAGCCCACTGTACAAGCAGTATTTTGAAGAGTCAACTTGTTCTGCCAAGCAGTTGGAGAAACTGATATTGAAGTCTACATCCAATGACAAGCTATACTGTCAGTTGTATATACTCTATTTTTTTCCACAGTTATATTTTGTGGTACTAGCAGTATACTTGTCATTCCTGCCTTGTCACTAATTGATTGCGTAGATGATTTTGACAACCTAACAACCTATAATTGGTGCAATGTCATCTACAATTTCATGGCTCCTCAGTTGGATTCCATTGGAAAGGAGGTTACACTGACGCATAGACCAAATGTAGGTGATTCAAGCCAAACTACCAAGGCTTCCTTGCTGAAAGGATTTCCGAATATTTTGGCTGTAAGTTAGAGTACTTATACCTGCTCATATATGATATGATGGATATGTTGGTGCAAGTTGCATCAATAATGTTCTCCTTTATGTGTTTTAATGTTTGACAATGTACTTAAGTCAGTAATATGTTGAACAGACAAAGGGGAGCTAAGGAGAAGTAACCTAAGCCTGAGAAAAGTCCTAGTTAAGCTAGGCATGGAAACCCTAAGACCTAGCGAAGGGCCGCTAGGCTCTGGCGAAGGGCTGCCAGAAAGAAAAGACCTAGCAAAGGGCTGCTAGGCACCTGACGAAGGGATGTCAGGGGAACAAGACCTAGCGAAGGGTTGCTAGGCACCTAGTGAAGGACTACTAGGCATAGAAGACCTAGCGAAGGGCTGCTAGGCACCTGGCGAAGGGCTGCTGGGGAATAAAGTCTTGGTCCAAGGGACTGAGCAACTTAGCTGAGCGATGACTAAGGACAGGAGTAGAGACGGGTCAGGGTTTGGGCGTCTCGAGGTCCGGGAGTATCGGAAGCTAAGTAAAAGTCCACCTGAAGGACTGGGTGGCAACCGTCTCCTGAAAGGAGTAGGTGAAGGGCGTGTTCCCGGGGGTGGGAACTCGTGCCGGTTCGACCTAGGGTTTTGTGCAAATCCGAAGTTAGAACCATGTCCTTAGGCTTTATTTTTCATGCATGTATGCTTTGTGTTTGTGTATCTTGCAGGTAACAAGAACCGGAGACAAAGCAAGCCTTGCAGTGTTAATTCAGGGTGCTGCCCCTGTGTTGGGGGCGCCCCCAGCAAGGGGGGCGCCCCCCAGTCAGTGCTAAACAGGGAGCTAAGAGAGCAGCTTCGTGATGCAGTCAAAAGGAGTCAACCGGGGCGCCCGGGTCAACCCTGTTTGTGCTGTTTCGCGTTCTAAATGAAGATAAGCGCTCAGAAGGGCGCCCGGGATGTTCGGGGCGCCCTGGTCAACAGTCTTATCTCCCGCGGCGAGGTAGGCGCAAGGATAAGTGTTGACCGAGTCTTCCGGGGCGCCCCCGTCGACCAGGGCGCCCCTAGGAGGGCTATAAAAGGGGCTTCGACCCCTCTTCTTCGAACACACTTCCTAACTGCGAATCTGATCATTCCGACTGACGACAACGTGCTAAAGACGAGGTTCTGCGACCGGGAGGCTCCAGGAGGAAGTGCGCGGCACTTCGGAGGTCCAGATCGGCCGAGCCTCACTTTCTGTGTTCGGTTTGCTTTTAAAGTTACTGTACTTATTTTTCAATACTTGTCTTTGTAACTTCTACACTGTAAGACGGGTTTCTCCGCCTCCGAAAATTCCGGAAAGGAGACTATTAGTGGACTCAACGCCGAGTACATAGGCCTTGGACGTACTGACCCTGGGGGGTTGGGAACCAAGTAAATAAACCTGCTGTGTCCCCTGTTTTGTTTTCTTTTGTTTTACTTTTATGTTTCCGCTGCACTAACGCTCTGAGTCCAGAAGTCTTACAAAAGTCTTACGAAGTTTTTGACGATCGATATTCACCCCCCCCCTCTATCGACGGCACCTGTCCTACAATTGGTATCAGAGCCGAGCCGCTCTTCACCGGACTAACCGCCGACGGAGCAACGACGCCAGGAGTTGAGGGGGAGGCCAGGGGTGAATCAGGTACAATTTTTTTTAATGTCTAATTTTAAATCGCATATTATTTGTTTCACATGCAGGGAGAGAGGGCACTATAAAAATCAGTGCCCTACTCGTAAAAATCGTTCGTCACCGGCGGCAAAGGAGGTACCAACGCCAGGAAACCGGAGGGACAAAAGTCACGTACAATGCTTCAAGTGCGAAAAATACGGGCATTACAAAAACAAATGCTCGGCGAAGGTACGTAAGATTTACGTTCCAAAAGTTTTACAATTTCCTGCACTGTCCTTAGATAACTCAGTTAATTTTTCTGAAAAATTAAATTTACTGCATAGTAGATTAAATTTTTTGCATGATAAATTACAAAATGTGAATACAACTAAAATATCAGAAATAAATTGCTTAATTCAGAATATCAATTCAGAAATTTCAAACATGAATTCTGAAAATATTAATTATGAAAACATGAATTCTGAAAACATGAATTCTGAAAATATTAATTATGAAAACATGAATTCTGAAAATATGAATTCTGAAAATATTAATTATGAAAACATGAATTCTGAAAATATTAATTCTGATAATATTAGTTCTGATAATATTAATTCTGATATTAAATCTAAAATAAATTCTGATAATTCTACAGATAATGATACAATTAATTCTGGATCTAAATCTGAAATAAATCCGAATTCAAATTTGAAAATCCTAAGGATAAATCCAAATTCGAATTTGAAAATCCTAAGGATAAAGTTGAATTCAAAAATCTTAAGGATAATTCTAAGTCAGAAAATCCTTCAGATAATTACAAATTCAAATTCGAAAATCCATTGTATAATTCTAAATTCGAAGTTGAGAATTCTAAAGTTAATTCAGAAATTAATTCTAAAAATTATAAGGATAACTCTGAAGATGATGTCTCTTTAGATAATAATTTAATTATCCCCTTAGATAATCCTGAAACCTTAATTAGTGGCCCAATTTACTCCACCTACTATAAGGATATTGAAAAATCAAATCTTAAAGAGGATATGGAACTATCTAAGATAAAGGCCATAATAAATAAAAATTATAAAAATTCAAATAAATCGAAATTATTAGAAAAACTTGAAAAGAAAGATAAAAATGAAGAAGAAATTTTTGAAATAATGAAAATGATGAATTTAAACCCACAATTATTAATTAATCATAATAATCTCAAAAAAAAATTAAACCTTAATTAATTTCGAATTAATTCAAATTAAATCCTAATTAAAACTTAAATTAAACCTTAATTAACTTCGAATTAATTCAAATTAAATTCTAATTAAAACTTAAATTAAAACTTAATTATCTTCGAATTAATTCAAATTAAATCCTAATTAAAACTTAAATTAAAACTTAATTATCTTCGAATTAATTCAAATTAAATCCTAATTAAAACTTAAATTAAACCTTAATTATCTTCGAATAAATACAAAATAAATCTTAATTAAATTAAATTAAATTAAATCTTAATTAAATTTAAATTAAATCTTAATTAAATTAAATTAAATCTTAATTAAATACAAAATAAATCTTAATTAAATTAAATTAAATTAAATCTTAATTAAATTAAATTAAATCTTAATTAAATACAAAATAAATCTTAATTAAATTAAATTAAATTAAATCTTAATTAAATTTAAATTAAATCTTAATTAAATTCAAATTAAATCTTAATTAAATACAAAATAAATCTTAATTAAATTAAATTAAATTAAATCTTAATTAAATTAAATTAAATCTTAATTAAATTAAATTAAATCTTAATTAAATACAAAATAAATCTTAATTAAATTAAATTAAATTAAATCTTAATTAAATTAAATTAAATCTTAATTAAATTAAATTAAATCTTAATTAAATTCAAAATAAATCTTAATTAAATTAAATCAAATTAAATCTTAATTAATTCAGATAAATCTTAATTAATCCAATCTTAAATCACTTAAACCTTAACCAAACTAAAACCTTACCAAAACCGCAACAATTAAATCAATAAAATCAAATATGTCAAAGTGGGTTGACATATTCGCAGGTTCACACGATATGTATCAAATCGAGAATTTGATACATTCTTAGAAACAAAAATAAAATGTCTTGACTTGTTTGACTCATGCATAATTGTCATGCCATGCATTTGCTATTTTCCTTTAAAATATATGACATGTCATTCATATTTAATTTTTATGCATAATTTAGAAAGGTCATAAGAAAAAGATAATTGAAATTTGGCAACATAGTATTGGGAGGAGGTGAGATGATAGTACGTTGGGGAAACCAACTCTAATAAGATCAAGTCTACTTGGTCTCTTTAGACTGGTGAAACCAGCCGAAGCTACCGATCCAAGACCCAAGCTAGTTAGACCAGAAAATGACCTAATTTAATTTGAAAATGAAATTTCATTAAAAGGCTTTGTCAAGGAAAGGGTGGATGATCCCATAAGGCTTCGGCCAAAGAAGGCCTAGTGCCTCGCCAAGACCTGGAAGCCAATTTCTGAAATACAAATCCAAATTATCTTTTGTCAAATTCGAATCTAACACAAATTTCAATTAGATTTAATAATGGAAAATGATTCAAGCATCTCACAATACACCTATAAGGCAATCATGCTTGTTGTATTGATACATCTAAAATGGGTGAGATGTTAAGGACTAATGAATTGAAAAATATTTTTCAAAATTGTTTTTCAAAATTGTTAGAATATTTTCCTAAAAATATATTTTTCAAAATAGAGCTTTAACATAATAATGTTTTTATGGAATTCATGCTTGTCTGATTGATTATATATATTACACATTTTTCAAAAAGGTATATTGTTTTCCAAAAATTGATTGACTCACGCAATTAGACACAAGCCTCTTAGGACAACACTAAAGTTCCTTAGGGCACTTAGATAGAGTCAAACGACATTAATACAGGGGGAGTGCTTTTCATATTTTTCAAACTGCACTTTAAAAAACATTACTATTATTTGAAAATATCTTTTCGAAAATCATGCTTTAATCATTATCACTTGTGGCTCTTCGACAAAGATTTTACCTATTGCAAAAATCAAATGTTTACCTGTTCTTTTGATTCTGATAAACCCTAAAGACACAGAGGAAGGTCCACTTCATAATCTAAAAAGGACTCCGAGGATGTGTCAGATTTAGGGGGAGTCTGAGTCAAATATTTTTTTCAAAGTCTTAAACTATTTTTTATTATTAGAAAATTCCTTTGATTTGAATCTAACCTTAAGACTCAAAGGAAGAGTACTTGTGGTCAACAAGCTTCCCAGGACTGAGTCAAGTTTAGGGGGAGGTCAAATTAAAAGAATTATTCAATTACATGCTTTTAAAATACTAAAAATCTATGTTTTTCAAAATACCACTTGTTAAAATTTGTGTGACTTATGAAATGATTTTGAAATAATAGTTACTTAGGTTGGAAAATTCCCAGGACACTTAGGAAATGTCCTTGTGGTCAACAAGGTTTCCTAGGATAGTGTCAGACTGGAAAATAGACCAAGTTAAGTAAAATATTAGATCTTCAAAATTCACACAGTTTTTCAGCACATACTTTGTGAAATATTATCATTTTTCTTAAAATTTTTAATAATATTTACTTGTTTGAAAACTTTCCAGGACACTTAGGAAATGCCCTTGTGGTCAACAAGGTTTCCTAGGATGGTGTCAGACTGGAAAAGAAACTCAATCAAGTAAAATATTTTCAAAAAAAAAATACTTATGTCTTTCAAAACCAATATTCTTAATTTTAAAAAAAAATTATTTTCAAATGTATTGTTAAGTACTTAATTTCTCAAAAAAAAAAAATACTTATATTCTTTCAAAAAGAGATTTAAATAATCTTTTAAAAGTACTTGCACTCCTTACAAATCATCTTTTCAAAGTATTTATACTTTAAACCTAGAGCATTTTCAAATTTATGCAATTTTTTTAAAAAACAAAATTGCACTAAGTATTTTCAAAACAAAAATTCAAAGGTTTTTCATTGTTGATGCAAGTTTATATCTTTTTGATGCATGACAAAGGGGGAGAGAGTGCTTAAGTTAGATTTTTTTTCAGTTAGAATATTTTTTACTCTCCCAAAAACCTATACCTTTTATCCCAAGGATAGCAATTTAGCCCCTTAAACCAATCTAACTTAAGTTATTGTCAAACATCAAAAAGGGGGAGATTGTTGGTGCAAGTTGCATCAATAATGTTCTCCTTTATGTGTTTTAATGTTTGACAATGTACTTAAGTCAGTAATATGTTGAACAGACAAAGGGGAGCTAAGGAGAAGTAACCTAAGCCTGAGAAAAGTCCTAGTTAAGCTAGGCATGGAAACCCTAAGACCTAGCGAAGGGCCGCTAGGCTCTGGCGAAGGGCTGCCAGAAAGAAAAGACCTAGCAAAGGGCTGCTAGGCACCTGACGAAGGGATGTCAGGGGAACAAGACCTAGCGAAGGGCTGCTAGGCACCTAGTGAAGGACTACTAGGCATAGAAGACCTAGCGAAGGGCTGCTAGGCACCTGGCGAAGGGCTGCTGGGGAATAAAGTCTTGGTCCAAGGGACTGAGCAACTTAGCTGAGCGATGACTAAGGACAGGAGTAGAGACGGGTCAGGGTTTGGGCGTCTCGAGGTCCGGGAGTATCGGAAGCTAAGTAAAAGTCCACCTGAAGGACTGGGTGGCAACCGTCTCCTGAAAGGAGTAGGTGAAGGGCGTGTTCCCGGGGGTGGGAACTCGTGCCGGTTCGACCTAGGGTTTTGTGCAAATCCGAAGTTAGAACCATGTCCTTAGGCTTTATTTTTCATGCATGTATGCTTTGTGTTTGTGTATCTTGCAGGTAACAAGAACCGGAGACAAAGCAAGCCTTGCAGTGTTAATTCAGGGTGCTGCCCCTGTGTTGGGGGCGCCCCCAGCAAGGGGGGCGCCCCCCAGTCAGTGCTAAACAGGGAGCTAAGAGAGCAGCTTCGTGATGCAGTCAAAAGGAGTCAACCGGGGCGCCCGGAACATCCGGGGCGCCCGGGTCAACCCTGTTTGTGCTGTTTCGCGTTCTAAATGAAGATAAGCGCTCAGAAGGGCGCCCGGGATGTTCGGGGCGCCCTGGTCAACAGTCTTATCTCCCGCGGCGAGGTAGGCGCAAGGATAAGTGTTGACCGAGTCTTCCGGGGCGCCCCCGTCGACCAGGGCGCCCCTAGGAGGGCTATAAAAGGGGCTTCGACCCCTCTTCTTCGAACACACTTCCTAACTGCGAATCTGATCATTCCGACTGACGACAACGTGCTAAAGACGAGGTTCTGCGACCGGGAGGCTCCAGGAGGAAGTGCGCGGCACTTCGGAGGTCCAGATCGGCCGAGCCTCACTTTCTGTGTTCGGTTTGCTTTTAAAGTTACTGTACTTATTTTTCAATACTTGTCTTTGTAACTTCTACACTGTAAGACGGGTTTCTCCGCCTCCGGAAATTCCGGAAAGGAGACTATTAGTGGACTCAATGCCGAGTACATAGGCCTTGGACGTACTGACCCTGGGGGGTTGGGAACCAAGTAAATAAACCTGCTGTGTCCCCTGTTTTGTTTTCTTTTGTTTTACTTTTATGTTTCCGCTGCACTAACGCTCTGAGTCCAGAAGTCTTACAAAAGTCTTACGAAGTTTTTGACGGTCGATATTCACCCCCCCCCCTCTATCGACGGCACCTGTCCTACAGGATATTAATTATAGAATATAATCATGTTGCAGGTATGGCCGAGTGAACACATTAGTATTGCTGCTCCAGAACATCCTCATAGATTGCCAAGAATACTTCAGTGGACTTGGCCTAAAGCCCATGTTGAGAGTATTAAGAGGAGGATAGACCGTGTGTCCACAAATTTAATTAATGTTGATTTAATACCGGCTGAGTCAGAGCTTGATTTGGTACCTCACTACTCTCCACCAGGTCAACCACTTGAGGTACACTGTGAGGTATTACAGCAGGCACCAGAAGGAAGCCAAGCAGCAGAAGGAAAGCATCAGGCCTTAGAAATGGAAACCTGCAATCTTTGTATAGAAAAGCAAGAACAAATTGATACCTTACAACAACAATTAACTATATCACTTAAAAGTTTGGAGGATGTTAAAAATGACAGGGCAACAACCATCAGTGACAAGGATCAAATTATTGCTCAGAAGGAAACAATAATTGCGGAGAATGAGTCCCTGCTTAAACAAAAAGATGAAATCATTGCTGAAAAGGATACAATAATTCGTGACAAAGATTCCGAGCTTAAAAAACAAGATGATCACTACAATAAAATGGCAGCTGTAAGAGAAATGATCATACTCTAGTCTAACTAGAGAATCATGAAGCCGCATAAACAATTGGAAAGCAAAGGGTTAGATGAAGCTGAGTCAGTTCCTAAAAAAAAGGAAAATAACTCAGTTCCGACCAGCCCACGAGGCCAAAGGCAAGGGCAAAGAAGTTGTTCAAGATGAGGATGAGGATGAAGAAGAAGATAAACATGAGGAGCCTCCTGCCCCATCAATGTCACAAACTACAATGCAAACAACAACATCTGCAACCTCAACCCAAACAAACATATCTGAACAATAGGCAGCAAAAGCAAAAGAAATTCAAAAGGTGAAAAGCAAAATCTTGAAGAATGCCAGGGCATTGTTTAAGAAGAATAAAGATGCAGAGATTGCTGAAACCTTATTAAAGCTTAGTAAATTAAAGTGAGTTAGTTGTTATTGTGATTGCATGAATTTGTAAAATAATTATGATTATTCTCATTCATTAATAAAATTTATTCGTTCACCTTCTTATTAAGTTGCTTATATTATGTTCGTGTAGGTATCAGAATAATCCAGTATGGTCGAATGGGGCATTTACATTAGATATGCAATCATTTTTGGCAATATTTGATTGAAATGACTACACCACCGGGGATTGCATAAATACATACTGGACAATTCTTGTAAATGAAGCAAAATCGTGTAACTCACCATACCACCCCTCCATATTCTGTGGGGTAGGATTAGATGTAAGTAAATTAGTAAGTGGTTTTGTCATTTTTTTCTAGGATTTAGTCGACTAACACTTCCTTTTTAATAAACATAAGAACTGTTTGAGGTTATTCACGCTGCAGCATTTGAACAAACAATTTCTACTGATACAGAAAAGCCAATTAGATATATCATCTATCCTCTAAATAATGCAGATGATCATTGACATCTAATGATTATTGACCTCGAGGAAGGTAGTATCCATCATTATAATTCTCTCGGCGCCACAGAAGGGTACACTGCCAAATTTGAAAAAATTGTAAGTTTTCAATTTCATATATATACCTCTACAACTAGTATTTTGAATGCAATATAATTGTTACTAATGTAATATCTGTGTAGGTGGCGTTTTTCAAAAATTTGAACTAGTCATATTACAAGATATGAAATAAAGGATTGCCTTCCATATCGGGGACAGACTTTAATAAAATTGTAGTAGAAGGACCCACCCAAAGCAGATCGTAAGATGATATTTTTTTTGTTAAACATAACAATTCATTTCATGGTTGTATTTATAAAATGAGAACAATGACAATATTGATTTTTTCAGGTTGGATTGTGCTTTTTTCATTATGCGATATGCTGAAAGTCTGGTCTTTCAAAGATCTACAGAGTTTAGCCAAAAGCACATGAAAGCTTATCGATTTCAGGTGGGATATAAAATAATGAGAGACAAGTTCTGGAAGATAAATATGTAAATATTGCTTTTGTTCATACAATGCACGTGTAAGTGTCATGACAAACATTGTATATTTGTACAATGAATGTAATCCTTTTGAAATCAATGAAACATTACTTTCGATCCTTGTTTTTGTGTAATATATAAGCAATAATCTGTAATTGTAGTCGATACCATCAGTAATATTGAACCTTGCTTTTGCTGTAATCATTTGAAACAATCAAATTTCAGGCCCACGTTGGGCGTAAAATAATCTCATTTCAGGCCCAGCGTAGGCCTGAAACAAACTTAGTCAGGCCCACGCTGGGCCTGAAATAAAATCATTTCAGGCCCGGCGTGGACCTGAAATATTCTCATTTTATGGTTGGATTTATAAGATGAGAACAATGACAATATTGGTTTTTTCAAGTTTGATTGTGCTTTTGTTCATACAATGCATATGTAAGTGTCATGACATATATTGTATATTTGTACAATCTATGTAATCCTTTTGAAATCAATGAAACATTGCTTTCGATCTTTGTTTTTGTGTAATATATAAGCTATAATCAGTAATTGTTGTCCATACCATCAGTAATATTGAACCTTGCTTATGTTGTAATCATTTGAAACAATCTAATTTCAGGCCCACTCAGGGTCTGAAACAAACTGATTCAGGCCCACGCTGGGCCTAAAACAAATTGATTCAGGCCCACACTGGGCCTGAAATAATCTCATTTCAGGCCCAACGTGGGCCTGAAATAAACTCATTTTAGGCCCAGCGTGGGCCTGAAATAAACTCATTTCAGGCCCAGTGTGGGCCTGAAATAATCTCAGTTGAGGCCATGAGTTCAACCTGCTTACAAGTATTATTAAATACTTATACGACAATCTGAGTTCAGGCCCTGAAATAATCTCAGTTCAACCTGCTTACAAGTATTATTAAATACTTATACGACAATCTTTTATATAATTGTGCATGTTCTGACAACAATTTAATAATGAAACAAGAAGGTTGCAACTCGAGAATACCTAAATACAAGACATTGCATACCACAATTGGATTCCATGTACATTATGAGCTCATATTTTGAGAATTTGGAAAGCAAAGAAGACTTTTTAGATGGACCTAGGATATTTGAAGTTTTCAAAACTCATTATCAGTAGTTAGAGTTTAGCTAGCAGATGGTATTTTTGGTTTCCAAATGTAGTCGTAATGAGTATCAATTATGTGTTGATACAGTATCAGTTGCCACAGAACAATGAATCAACAAATCAGAAATAAGAGGGGCTCAAATGACAGATATTCAGAAAACAGAGGACTTCAGGACTTTAGGACATGAATTAACAAACTTGTGGTTCAGAAATTTGAGGACTGATCTTTTCTGCTTACATTGAATTACACAAGGCATTGATATGTATCATAATATTGAAATACTTCTTCAAGTGACAACATTAACAATAACTAGTATTTTGACAATATTATAGCTGTACAATATACAAAATATATACATTCATTTTCCTTCTTACAAAATATACACTTCAATCAGAATATTCCTGCAATACATATACCAATTAACTCAAGACCTTGGGGCTGGTGGCATTCTACATGTCCTTCTATTATGGCCAAGTTGTTTGCATCGGCTGCATTTTACTTTCACCTTACCATTGTGTCTGGACTCATTCCGTGCCTTCTTTCGTCTACCAAGCTGCACAAGGCTACGGGGACTGAGAACTATAATGTCGTTTACGCCCATAGGCCAAAACTACTTACTTCTACAGGGGAAAATACGATCCATATAAACCCACTTCCAAGTTTCTGAATAAAAATAATGCTCACAATATGGCAGTGTATCCATGTTCCTGTGAATGATTACAGCAATAGCATGTGAGCAAGGGAGTCCTGAAATTTGAAACTCCCCACAATGACAAATTTTTTTTCCAAATCAACAATGTATGAGGTGTCCCATGTTTCTACTTCCATTTCTGATTGAGAGTAAGGGTGAACCTTATAAGCTCTAGCTTTCTCTCTCCTTGAATCCAATTCTTTTGTAGCATGAGGTGTCAAAGCAACATGTCATTTGGAGACTTCCTCTCTATGGTTAAAGAACCATTGAGCAACTTTTCTTTTGGTATTATCAATTAACCTGTTTATGGGAAGCTCACGTGTGGACTTGAACAAAGCATTTAAGCTCTTCACACAATTCGTGGTAAGTATTCTGTACCTTCTCCCAGTAAAATGTGCATTTGCCCACTTTTTATGGTCAATGTTCTGAAGCCACTTATGGGCATTTAGATGTTTTTCAAGCATTGTCTGCATTATCATATCATATTGGAGTGTTGTATTGGCTCGTGCTGCTGCCTAAAACAAACCTAAAGCAGCCCTACTTCCAATATCAGTTACCATATTACAAGACATATGGTAGCAACAAAAAGCATGATGTGTGTTTGTGTAGACTTTTCTAACTGCTGATATAATGCCCCGATGTCTATCTGATACTATGGTGATTGAGTGATCATCAACAGCAAAGTACCTCTTGGTATGCTCCAAAAACTACTCCCATGCAGACCCACATTCAACTGCAGCAATTGCAAAGGCAACTGGGAGAACATTGTCATTACCATTAATAGTCGTAGCAATCAACAATACACCCGGATATTTTCCTCTTAGGTGTGTGGCATCAATTCCGATAAGTCTACACAAATAAAACCTGAACACCCTTCTGCAAGCACCAGAACCCCAAAAACACCACTGGAATTGATTGTCACCATTCCTGCATAGTGACACATAAGTTTCAGGATCTCTAGCTCTTAACTCACGCAGATATTGTGGAAGATCTCTATATGCCTCATCATAATCTCCGATAACTTTTTTCAATGCTTTCACCCTAGCTATGTATGTTTTTCTGTATGATATGGTCACTCCAAATCTAGCTTTAATATCTGATATAATCATACTTAGTTTGTATTGTTCATTATGAAGAAATTGCTCTTCAACAAAAGAAGCAACCAATGATGAAGAGCATGCATGATGATCAACACTTTCCCTAACAGTTCCACATTAGTGTTCCTTTACATATTTTGTAACAGTAAACTCTACTTCCCCCTTGCTACTACTCTCCATGTACATGGTTGGTTGAAGCACACTGCTTTAACTCTATTTTTTCTAGTGTCAACTGGGTTATATCTCATATGCTTAACCATGGCATGTTTGACAAGTGCATTCTTGAATTCTTCTCTAGATGGAAATATCTGCCCCACAAAAAATTCATGCTCATCTCTTGCCTCTACCTCTCCAATTGGCCCAGCAAGCAATCGAGAATTCAAAATATAAGGATCTTCAGCTAATGGAAACTCCTCCTCTAAGTCACTGTACTGATCTGGGAGGAATTCATATTGCTCAATCTGCATATCATCAGCATGGAATTCTAGTACACTTGTACTGGGTTGTAATTCATCTCCATTTCAGATTTTAATTTCTTCCTCCCCACTCCAGGTTGGCTCAAAGAATTCAACAACTCTTGTAGAAGAATTCAGGCCCTCATCTTCTAGATTAGTTGCTTCTTCATTTAGATCAAATATCAAATTTCTTGTAATTCTATCATCACCATACTGGGAAGATAATGGAATATTATTACTGGCTATTTCTGCTCCATTCCCCATGACAGCATTATCATCAAGAGTATTCCATATCTCAGAGAGAATTTCGTCAACAACATTATCATCCCTAAAAAATATATTACAATTATATTTAAAAAACTTTGACAATCATAATCAAGGGCCTGAAATCATAAGATTTCAGACCCTGAGAGGGTCTGAATTCCTTTTATTTCAGGCCCTCCCAGGGCCTGAATTCAATCGATTTCAGGCCCTCCTAGGGCCTGAATCTTTTGATCTCATGAACTCCCAGGGCTCATGAATCTTTCAATCGAGCTCGTGAATCTTTTGATCTCATGAACTCCTAGGGCCTGAAAGTTTAAAAAATTTCAGAGAACCCTAATTATATAATGCATGACACCCTTAGAGTCCTTCTCCAAACATAAAAATTGTAAAAAGAGTTTATCATATATAAAACTAGGTCTGATACCATATCAAAGATGACAATCATACGTACATTACTATTTCTATTTGTTATCAAACTGTTGTTTGCTTTTTCTCCTTCAACACCTATCTTCCTCGGATGTGTTGGTGATGAATCCAATTGTGCAACATCGAAATATATATGTACCTTCGTGATGAATGGACTTGTGCAAGGTATAAATATATATATAGGCTGAAAAACAATCGACTCCATGTCCATCCGACCCACAAATTAATATTATACTGATAAAGTGGTTCGGAAGTCTCGAAATGTGAATCGAGAGAGCCTTCACTTGGCGGGATGGGCATAATTGGAAGGTCACTATATGGGATGCGCCCTTTGGTAAAAAAGAAATCATGGTACTCATTTTGGTAATTACCAAATCTTGGGTACGCCCTTTGGTAAATTGCTGATATCTAGAGGACTCTTTATGAATCAAAATGGCTAATTTTCACATGAATAATTACCAACTTGGACAAGTTGGAAGATGACATCAACATTCCACCATCTTACGATCATGATGATTTTGACTATTGGAATACAAGAACGAAGACTTATCTTGGAATGGATTGGGAGTGCATGGTGGTGCTAGAGGAACCATTCAAGATTCCAAGAGACAAGCATGGGCAAAAGCTCCGACCTAGATATTGGACTAAAGAGCAACAAGCACAATCTAGGATAAATAAGAAGGTAATTGATATATTAATTAATATTTTACCTAATAATGTTTTGAGTGGTGTAGGTGAGTATAAAAATGCAAACGAGTCATGGAAAAAGATAGAAGAATGTCATGAGAACCCTACACAAGCTCAAATAGTGGAAGATCCCAAAGAGATAAGTTCAACGGTCCAAGAAGGCCAAGAGGAAAAAGAATTGTCAACCTCATCAAGTGAAGAGGCACAATCAAGTAAAAGATCATCCACTTCATTAAGAGAAGAAGATGTGTCAACTTCGAGGATTGAGGGGGAGGAGAGACTCTCATCAATACCGGAATAAGAAAAAGCTCCAACCTCTACCAAGGTAAAATCAAAGGATCATATCATATGCTTTGGTTGCAACAAGAAGGGGCACTACAAGTACAAGTATCCATTAGGTAAAAGGGAGGTAAACCCTAAACCCAACTCAATTCAATTTAATTCTAATGTGGGTTGTAGGGAAAAGAAAGAAAAGAAGAACATTAGGTGCTATACTTGCGGGGAGTTAGTGTTGGATCGAGAAATGCGAGAGAGGGGGGGTGAATGTCGCAATTCGTTCGGATTTCGTAAAGAGCAATTGCGTAGCGGAATAATTAAAATCAGACAATACGAACACCAAGATTTTTACTTGGTTCGGAGCCTGGGTCGACTCCTACTCCAAGGCCCACGGTCGTTGATCGTTTTCTGCGGGCAATTCTATAAGTTCGTAAACCAGTTTACAATTATTGAATACAGAATAAGTGCAGTAAATTTATACAATAAGAAGTATGCTCTTCTTTTACCGACGTCCGGAGTAGATCGAAGATTTCGGGGCAGCGGGACGTCGTCGGCTCGAGTTGGGCAGTATCTGGAGCAATGTACGAGAGCAGAAGAGCGTGGAAGAGTCTGAAGAATTGATGATCTTTGAAGAGGGTCGAGGCCCTCTTTATATAGGGCAGGGGGCGCCCGACATGCTCGGGGCGCCCCCCACGTGGCTGCAGATCCGGCGATGCTCTAGTCAAAGCTGATCTCGTTATCTTCGGGATTGTATTTGACTGGGGCGCCCGACGCGCACGGGGCGCCCGATTGACCGGTCAAACTTTATCACCGAGGCTTCGCGAGGGTGAGCTGCAGCCGCCTTCAGTGGCGTGGCACAGTGGGCGCCCGAGACACGCGGGGCGCCCGACATGCGGGGCGTTTACCTCTCTGCTGACTTTGGGTTGACTCTGGGGCGCCCGACACATCCGGGGCGCCCTACTCAGCTACGGCCTCACTCCTTTGAGGCTTTCTGAGCTGCAGAAACACAGTCCTTCGGTCCTGCATCCAGGGTTAGTCCAAAACAGCAAATAATAAGTTAGTTAAAACAGCCTTAGCTGTCTTGGTTCTGACTTTGGATCTCCAAAATGGAGCCCTAGGTCGAACCGACACCTAATGTTCCCTCGAGGGGAACGCGTCCTCACCTACTCCTCTCGGGAGAGTTTACCTGGTGCCAACCGGACCCTCCAGTTGGACTTTTGCCTGACGGTCCTTTGTCAGGTCTTGGATACCGGCAGTCCTTCGCCAGTTGCCTAGCAGTCCTTCGCTAGGGCTTGGATACTGGCAGTCCTTCGCCTGTTGCCTAACAGTCCTTCGCTAGGGCTTGGATACTGGCAGTCCTTCGCCAGCTGCCTAGCAGTCCTTCGCTAGGGCTTGGATACTGGCAGTCCTTCGCCAGCTGCCTAGCAGTCCTTCGCTAGGGCTTGGATACTGCACACTTGAGTAATATTGTTAGATCACAAACAAACTTAACTTTGAATCCTTTGCCAATATCAAAACCAGGTTCGATATGGTGCTTCCTGCACCAACAATCTCCCCCTTTTTGATTATGGCAACACAATTCAAAGTTAAGTAAAAAAACTTTATAACTGTTAAGAACATAATGTAAAAATGAAGTATAGCAAAGATTTGAAAAAAAACTTTTATCTCTCATAAAAAACCTTTACTCCCCCTAAAACCCTGAGTACTCGTGTTATAATACTTAACTTTGACCTTTCCTCCCCCTTTGACATATATCAAAAATAAACATGGGTGAACAAGGTATCTAATAGGGAGGTTTGAGTTTTACCAAAAGAAATTTAAGTAAAGGAGTTCAAAAGCATAGTTTTCAAAAGAAACTTTAAGTAATGAATTTCATAATTTTCAAGGTAATGGATGTTTTGAAAATACATGAGGCTCCCCCTTAATGTGATAACTCTTCTACTTATATTTTAGAAAAAGCTTGCAAAAACTTGTAACATAGTTTTCAAGAAAAACTTAACCGATATTTTATCAGAGCCTATGAGTTTTGAAAACATAAAAATACTTAGCATAATTTATGAAAGCATAGCAAAAGCTTAACATGCACCAAAACTCCACTTTGAAAGGCATTTTTTTTTTTAAAAAAAAATTATTTTTGTAGGCAAGTCTTGTAGAAAATTCATTCACTTAGAACATTATTGCCTTGAAAATATTAGTACTTTTGAAAACATTATATTTTAAAAAGTAGATGTATTTTTGAAAGATATTGTGCATTTTTGAAGATATAAGAAGATTATGCATTAAAAACTATAAGTGCTTTTATAATATTAGAGAAAATTATCCTTTGAAAGCACTTACAAAAGTATTGTTTTTAACGCACAACATTTTACTTGTTTTGGTTACTTTTCCAGTCTGACACAATCCTAGGAAACCTTGTTAACTACAAGGATAGTTTCCTAAGTGTCCTGGAAATTCTCCAACTCAAGTAAATACTATTTCCAAAAGAATTTTGAAAAAAAATAATAGTATTTTGAAAAAAAAAATTATTTAAGTTTTCAAAAGGATTTTAAACGTGCAGTGCATGAAAACATATAATTCAATAATTCTTTTAATTTAATCTCTCCCTAAACTTGACCCAGTCCTAGGAAGCTTGTTGACTACAAGCGATCTTCCTCTGAGTCTTAAGGTTTGATTTAAATTAAAAAAATAATTAATAAACACATTTCAGAAATTCTTCTCTTGACTCAAACTCCCCCTAAATTTGACACATCCTAGGAGTCCTTATCGATCATGAAGTGGACCTTCCTCTGTGTCTTTAGGGTTTATTAAAATCAAAAGAATAGTTTTGAATATCAGTACGGTAATAAAATTTTAGGAAATTCAATTTGAATTGAAGATAATTTTCAAACATAAGCCTCTTTTTCGAAAAACATTTTAAAATGATTTTTGTAAAGCATAATTTTGAAAAATATAGTGATTATTTGAAGGCATAAAACTTCTTCTTTTAATTTGAACTTCCCTTAAATCTGACACAGTCCTGGGAGGCTTGTTGACCACAAGTTAATCCTCCTCTTAGTCTTAGGGTTTGTCAAAATTAAAGGAACAATTTTGAACATGCCTTTTGAGTATGATAATTTTTAAGGAGATAGATTTTTGAAAACATAATTTGGTATGATAACACAGTTTTCGAAAACCATTTTGAAATGATAATAATTTTTCAAAGATATTTTGAAAGAAAATTAAAAAGAATAAACCACTCTCCCTTACTATTTAACTCAATCTAATGTCCTAGGGGACTTCAGTGTTATCTATGTTTGACTATGTTGACTAGGGTTTGACTATGTTAATCATGGTTTGACTATGTTAGAATTATCCTCTGAATTAAAACACAACATAAAAGAAATTTTAATTTGAACTTAATTTTCCTGTCTCACCCAATCTAGGGTTTTCAAACAGTTAGCCTTAAAAGTTCTTGTGAGACAGGTTTGAAGGTAAAAATTAATTTTGAAAAGGAATTTTCATTTATTTTGAAAAAAGTTATTTAATTTTAAAAACAGATTTAAAAAAAATAAGTGTAGAAAACAGAAATTTTGAACACTGATTAAGTGATTTTTGAAACAGAATAAGTTTGAAAAATAGAAATTTTGAAAACAGATTAGAATCTATAATTATTTAAAATTTGTGTTAGATTCGAATTTGACAAAAGATAATTTGAATTTGAATTTCAGAAATTGGCTTCCAGGTCTTGGCGAGGCACTAGGCCTTCTTTGGCCGTAGCCTTATGGGATCATCCACCCTTTCTTTGACAAAGCCTTTTAATGAAATTTCATTTTCAAATTAAATTAGGTCATTTTTCTGGTCTAACTAGCTTGGGTCTTGGATCGGTAGCTTCGGCTGGTTTCACCAGTCTAAAGAGACCAAGTAGACTTGATCTTATTAGAGTTGGTTTCCCCAACGTACTATCATCTCACCTCCTCCCAATACTATGTTTTCAAATTTCAAGTAATTGGTTAAGTCCTTAAGCTAACTAAACCTAAGTCTAAGCATGGTAAATTGCAAAAATTAAATAAACAATCAATCAATCAAACATGCAAAAAAAATTATTTAAGTCACTTCAAAATGATAATAATATTCTAGATTTTCGCAATAGGCAATGTTATGAATTACATTTTCATATGAATTAATCATGTTGTTCATAGTAAATAATGGATTATTAAATACTGTAAATTTACCATTTGATTCCCTTTTGGAGGTCTCCCCCTTGATATTAGCCATCTTCCCTTTGCTTGATTGTTTCCTCAGTATTTTGTAGTGGTCGCGAGCTAACCGGACAAGTTTCCGAGGATACCTTTCTTTGTCGTCAGATTCTGAGTCTGAGTTGGACTCAGGTTCTAGTTGAGGCCTCTTTTGCAGTTCTCTTGGAGTTTTCCCTGCAATAAAACTTATACCTTTCTCGACCATTATAGTATCTATTTGATTATTCAATTCTAATTTAGAAAAGAATTTCAAATTGGTTACCATCTCAGTCAGTTCGTTGTCTGATTCTGCTGGTTCGATTTCGACTCTGGGTTCAGGTTCAGACTCTGACTCGGCTGTCTGTGCTTGGACCGAAAGGGCAATATAACTTACCTGATCTTCTTCTTCATCTGAGATTTCTTGATGAAGATCGATCAATTTCTCCCAAAGTTCTCTAGCACATCCGAATGGACCTATCAGTTCGAGTTGCTCCTTAGTTAGGCCACATTGTAGGATTGCTGTCGCCCTTGCATCCGTCTCGATCTTCCTCAGGGTTGGTTCATCCAATTGGTCCCACTCGATTGATAACTCATCTTCTGTGGGGAGGTAGAACCCTGTTTGGATGATCTGCCATAAGTCCATGTGGGCCTTCAGGTGGGATTCCATTTGACTTCTCCAAAAGTTGAAGTTCTCGCCGGAGAAGAGTGGTGGACGGGCACTGTTCCATTCTTGGTTGGCCATTTAAAATAATCCTTGCACACACAGGAAACAACAAAAATATACCAAGACTTGGTCTTGGATTAGTAGTGCGGGAGAAGAAGAAAAAAAAAATTTGCCCCAAAAAAATTGCACGAATTTCGAGACAGAATAATAATAAAATAATAAAAAAAATTTGAGACAAAATTTTTGAGAAATGAATATTCTGATTAATGGTGAAAAATAAGAGTTAAAAGATTACTCGAATTAAAGTGGCACGAATTTCGAGAAATAATATTAAAATAATAAAAAAAATTTATGACAAATTTTTAAGAATTGTTCGTTTTATTAATTCAGACTTATGGTGAAAAGATGAAAATTCAAAATTGAAAAAGGCGTAAGGATATTTTAAATCCACCTACAGATATTATTTATATAAAATAAAAAGCGAACGAGATTGAGTTGCGTTGATTAACAAAAAGAAAAGAAATAAAATTAAAAAAATTCGTAAATCCGAAAAAACTTTCAAACTGGTGGTTGCACCAAGTTTGAATTCCCCGCTCTGATACCACTTGTTGGATCGAGAAATGCGAGAGAGGGGGGGGGGTGAATGTCGCAATTCGTTCGGATTTCGTAAAGAGCAATTGCGTAGCGGAATAATTAAAATCAGACAATACGAACACCAAGATTTTTACTTGGTTCGGAGCCTGGGTCGACTCCTACTCCAAGGCCCACGGTCGTTGACCGTTTTCTGCGGGCAATTCTATAAGTTCGTAAACCAGTTTACAATTATTGAATACAGAATAAGTGCAGTAAATTTATACAATAAGAAGTATGCTCTTCTTTTACCGACGTCCGGAGTAGATCGAAGATTTCGGGGCAGCGGGACGTCGTCGGCTCGAGTTGGGCAGTATCTGGAGCAATGTACGAGAGCAGAAGAGCGTGGAAGAGTCTGAAGAATTGATGATCTTTGAAGAGGGTCGAGGCCCTCTTTATATAGGGCAGGGGGCGCCCGACATGCTCGGGGCGCCCCCCACGTGGCTGCAGATCCGGCGATGCTCTAGTCAAAGCTGATCTCGTTATCTTCGGGATTGTATTTGACTGGGGCGCCCGACGCGCACGGGGCGCCCGATTGACCGGTCAAACTTTATCACCGAGGCTTCGCGAGGGTGAGCTGCAGCCGCCTTCAGTGGCGTGGCACAGTGGGCGCCCGAGACACGCGGGGCGCCCGACATGCGGGGCGTTTACCTCTCTGCTGACTTTGGGTTGACTCTGGGGTGCCCGACACATCCGGGGCGCCCTACTCAGCTACGGCCTCACTCCTTTGAGGCTTTCTGAGCTGCAGAAACACAGTCCTTCGGTCCTGCATCCAGGGTTAGTCCAAAACAGCAAATAATAAGTTAGTTAAAACAGCCTTAGCTGTCTTGGTTCTGACTTTGGATCTCCAAAATGGAGCCCTAGGTCGAACCGACGCCTAATGTTCCCTCGAGGGGAACGCGTCCTCACCTACTCCTCTCGGGAGAGTTTACCTGGTGCCAACCGGACCCTCCAGTTGGACTTTTGCCTGACGGTCCTTTGTCAGGTCTTGGATACCGACAGTCCTTCGCCAGTTGCCTAGCAGTCCTTCGCTAGGGCTTGGATACTGGCAGTCCTTCGCCTGTTGCCTAACAGTCCTTCGCTAGGGCTTGGATACTGGCAGTCCTTCGCCAGCTGCCTAGCAGTCCTTCGCTAGGGCTTGGATACTGGCAGTCCTTCGCCAGCTGCCTAGCAGTCCTTCGCTAGGGCTTGAATACTGCACACTTGAGTAATATTGTTAGATCACAAACAAACTTAACTTTGAATCCTTTGCCAATATCAAAACCAGGTTCGATATGGTGCTTCCTGCACCAACAGTTAGGGCATCATCATACTCAATGTCCAAGAAAAGGAGAGCTCAAGAAGATGGAGCATTTAAGAAGATGGGAAAAAGAGGAAAGGAAAAGGAGCTCACATCTAGGGGGAGCTACAAGGGTAAGGGAGGTAATCCTTAACTTTACATATGCTTCAAATATGGTTATGAATGCTAGAAATATTAATGATTGCTTGTCTATGCGTACTTTCGGCTTTAAGTATCATGATAAAAATAGAAATACTATTGCATGCCAAAATACTAATGAATCCATGTTTCATGATAAATCTAGGGCTTGACCTAAGGATCAAAGCATCAACCCTAAGAAAGGGAGACACATGCCTAGAAAAATGGGTAGATCTAGGGATGATCAACATGGTCATGGTGATGCTAAGGTTAGAAACTTAGAAAAGGAAAATCAAATTTTGAGGGCAAAGCTTGATAAATTAGAAAAGAACCTAGATAGACTCATTAGAGGGTCCAAGAAATTGAGTGTGATACCAAATGATCAACACCTTAGAAATAGTAGGCCAGGACTAGGATACCAATCTAGGGGGTCAAATGTTAGTAAAAAGGCTAGTGATAAATCATATGGTAATGTGTCATATGACTATAACAAAGGAAAGGCCGAAAATGACAAGGAAAAGCCATTTAGAGGAAAAGAAAAAGTCAACCAAGGACAAGGTATGGAAAGTTAAGAAAGTAAGAGTTGATGGTCAAGAAGCACCGGAGGTACACCGGTGTGGTCTTGCCTTTGTTGATGAGTCACCTAGGGAGGTGACTGATAGATCGACAGGTGATGCTAGAGGGGAGGGGGTGAATATCACTTTTTCGTTGAATTCTCTACAAGATTGTTAGCGTAGCGGAAATACAAATAAAAATAAACTAATCAAGAGAGAACAATGCTAACAAACCGATTTACTTGGTATCCACCCCGGACGGGTGACTAATCCAAGAATCCGTCGGTGGATCAATCCCCGGATAACCTCCGGCTAACTCTGTCGCTCCTTGTGGGTGGAGAAACCTCACCACAATACTTCGGACGCTATCTGAGCACAAGAGACTACTAACTCACTTTACCCAAGCGAGTTTCGTTAAGGATCTCAGCCACTGCGAAGTCCTCTTTAAATAGGATTCGGGTGAATTAAAGTGAGTTAGTAGTCTCTTGTGCTCTTTAATTCGACGGGTGACTAAGCACAACACTTCGGACAGGTTTTCCCTCACTACCAGTCGACTGCCCTGGTGCCACTAAAATTCGACCGTTGCACCCCAACGTTCGAATTCTCAGCCAACTCACCAGCCACCTACCAGTCCACTGCCCTTAGGGCAGTCTACTGGTCCCAGGGCTGAGACCTTTCTGTGAGTTCCATCAGTCGACTGCCCCCAGGCCAGTCGACTGGTCTACTCACCCACCTAAGGTTACCCTTCCTGAGTACATTCCACTCCGCACTCAAACCCTAGAATTTCCCGAGTACAATCACACAACACTCGTACCCTCACGACTCGACTGACTCCTCATCCGCAGCCTCGACTATTGCCTTCGCGCCCTCTTCATCTTCGGCTCCCGTCCCTCGGATGCACGCAAACCTCCAGCTTGCCTCCATGCCATCCTTCACATATGCCTCGAAGTCCGTGCCCATCAGCTCATCATCCCTGCTCTCCAAGGTCCCTCAGGTGCGCACACAAGCCCGCGGCTTGTCTCCATGCCACCCTCTACCGTACCGAGGTCGTCCAGTCAAGTCAATATGTGTACCTGTACAACCTGCACACTCAACATACACATATAAGAACACAAGGGTAAACCTAACTTAAATCCTTTGCCCAAACATCAAAACATTTGGTTACTCCTGACCACAGATTGCCTCAACAGTGACTAGGGCTAAGAGCTCAAGGGAGAGCTCTAGAGGTCAAAATGGGATCTATGGTCAATGGATCTCAGGAGGATTTCTTCCATTTTTTCTTTGTTCCAACTGGCTCACGAGGGGCATTTAGCTTTACGGCGCGCCCCATCCATAGATTCTTAGGAGGGTTCCTTTCTTCCCACAAGGGATGGAAAGAGCGATTTTTCTTCATTTGACTGCCCCAACGCCCCTTGCGCCCTAGTCGCTGGAGGGAAAACCTGTCTGCTCCTCCAGAACTAGGGGACTTCCAACAGGACCCAGCCTACCAGCAAGCTAGGAGACTTCTATCCAGTATGGAATTTAACTGCCCAGGTTTGGTGCATAGTGACGAACTCATATACTGAGCGGGCCTCAGCCCTAAAATCACTAGCATCAGCCCCAACCTCGGTAAGTTTATCTGTTTTATCAATGTCTGTTAATTCTAACTGATGTTCCATTGCTTGTTTATTATAGAGGACATTATGTTATTAAGGGCGATGAAACAGCTCATCAAGTGGGATGAAGCCAACAAGGAGGCCCTGGACCCTCCTCCAGTCCTTCTCACCGCAGCAGTTAACAAGGAGGCTACGGAGTCGTCTGGCGAGCATGCTGTTGGTGCAAGTTGCATCAATGATGTTCCTCTTTAAGTATTTTAATGTTTGACAATACACTTAAGTCAGTGATACATTGAACAGACAAAGGGGAGTAAGAGAGAAGTAACCTTAGCTGAAGAAAAGTCCTAGTTGATCTAGGCATCAAAACCCTAACTCCCAGCGAAGGGCTGCTGGGCACCTAGCAAAGGGTTGCTAGGTATCGAAACCTCAAGACCTAGCGAAGGGCTGCTAGGCACCTAGCGAAGGGCTGCTAGGTATCGTAACCCTAAGACCTAGCGAAGGGCTGCTAGGCACCTAGTGAAGGACTACTAGGCATAGAAGACCTAGCGAAGGGCTGCTAGGCACCTAGCGAAGGGCTGCTAGGCATAGAAGACCTAGCGAAGGATTGCTAGGCACCAGGCGAAGGACCGCTTGGTAATAAAGACCTAGCGAAGGGCTGCTAGGCACCTGGCGAAGGACTGCTAGGAAATGAAGACTTGGTCCGAGGGACCAAGCAACTTAGCTGAGCGATGACTAAGGACAGGAGTAGAGACGGGTCAGGGTTTGGGCGTCTCGAGATCCGGAGTAATCGGAAGCTAAGTAAAAGTCCACCCGAAGGGCTGAGTGGCAACCGTCTCCTGAAAGGAGTAGGTGAAGGGCAAGTTCTCAGGGTTGGGAACTTGTGCCGGTTCAACCTAGGGTTTCGTACAAATCCGAAGTCCGAACCAAGTCCTTAAAGCTTAATATTCTATGCATACATGCTTTATGTTTGTATATCTTGCAGGTAACTAGAACCAGAGACAAAGCAAGCAAAAGAAACCAGTGTGCAGGCTTTAAGCAGGGCGCCCTCATCAACCAGGCCGCCCTCAACAGCCAAGGCGCCCTGAGCCAAAGGGAAAAATGCAGTAAACGTGAAGCAGGCAGAACAGGTGTCAAGCGAGGCGCCCTGAGCGTCCGGGGCGCCCTGGTTCAAAGCTGTATTTGCAGTTTCGAACCCAAAACACAGATAAGCCATCATGAGGGCGCCCTGGAGGTCCGAGGTGCCCTGGTCAAAAGTCTTATCAGCTGCGGCGAGGTCGGCGCAAGGATAAGGGTTGACCGAGTCTTCAGGGGTGCCCCCAACGTCCAGGGCGCCCCCAGGAGGCCTATATAAGGGGCTTCGACCCCTCTGCTTCAGACACGAATTCCAAGAACCATTCCAAGCTTTCTGACCAACTGCAACATGCTAGAAACGAGGCTCTACGACCGGGAGGCTCCAGGAGGAGGTGCGCGGCACTTCGGAGGTCCAGATCGGCCGAACTTCATACTTTTTCTCGTTGGTTTGCTTTTTAATTACTGTACTTAAATTTCTATATTATTGCTTGTAATTCTGCACTGTAAGTCGGGTTTCTCCGCCTCCGAAAAGTCCGGAAAGGAGACCAATAGTGGACGGGCGTTCCCGTGCATAGGCCTTGGATGTACTGACCCTGGGGGGTTGGGAACCAAGTAAAAATCCGTCGTGTCACTGTCTTGTTTCTTTTCGTTCTATTTATTTTCCGCTGCGTTACTAACACTCTGAGTCTAGAACGAAAGTATTACGAGATTTCCGCGAAGATTTTTCACGGTCGATATTCACCCCCCCCCCTCTATCGACGGCACCGGTCCTACACATGCAACATCGGAGCAAATAGAGGCACCAGTCGTGCTCGAGCTGGCTACCGACCAAGGGACCCTGGAGCTGCATGTCGCCCAGGAGGCCGACGCCGCCCAAGAGGCCGACCTGCTTCTCGTCATCGTCAAAACGGGAGAAGCTAAGGAGAAGTCAATGCCTCCAGCTGACACCCCGCCGCCCAGATCATCAGGGTGGCCAAAGAGAAAATGCCTCGAAAAGCGCACGTCGAAATGAAAGAGGCTTCAACGCTTTGACCCCAGCAAGCTCCCCTCTATCCCTGAAGAGGGCATACCAATCTCTTATGACGAGGACACTATTCCCTTGTCTCAGCATTTCAAACCGGCGACCACTCCAACAATAAGAGGTCAGACCACCAGCACTTCCCCAGCTGACACTTCTAAAGGCAAGCGAGTGGTGCCTACCAAACCTCGCATGAAGCTTGACCGCCTACGTAAGAAGCTTCAAGCATCATTGGAGGCAGCTTCGCAATCCTTCCCCCCAGTGCAGTTCAGGGAAGTCCCTGCCGAGGGTTGTTCTTCAGAGGGGGACTCCAGCTCCGACGAGGACGTCTCCAGTCCCTCAACTGTACCTCTGGGAGCGCCTATCATCCAGCTTCTCCCTCAACCTAGAGACTCCTCTCCCTTAGTGAGCCGAGGTGATGCCCTGAGGAGCCACGTAGTCTTGGGGAGGGGATGTCGTGCGCACTTCGGCCGGACCCCTAACCAACATCCACGAGTTCCTCCTGAAGGTAAGGGCTCCCATCTTCTTAGATTACTTTACTTCATATTTTCTAACTTCTCTATACAATGACAGGCTGCTCAAGACTGCCTCACTGCCGACCGCCATTTATATTCCTGGCGGGAGGTTGAGTCCCTGACCCACAGGGCACTAAGGCGGAGGCCGATGCCGACCATGCCCATTGAGCATGGCTCCTACAAGCAGAGGTCAGCAGAGCTCTTCGGATGAAAGTGGAGCATCAACAGGAGACTTTGCTGGCCTTAGTGTCAGCCCTACATGGTTCTCGTCATAGGGAGTGGTTGATGTCTGAAAGGGCAGTGACCCTCTCGAATGACTTGCACACCCTGACCAAGGAGCGGGATCAGCTTCAGGCCAGGGAGAAAAAGTTGTCTGGGGACATCCAACTTCTGGAGTCATCCACAACATCACTGAATGGTCAGATACAGGAGCAAGCCAACTTGCTGGCCTAGAAAAAAAAAGTATGGTGAAGGCTGTGGTTGCTCACATGGTCGACCTCCAGGAGGATGTTGCCCTGGCTCAGTCAGAAGCCTCAGCCACCTCAGAGAGGCTCATAGAGGCCTTGAAAGATAAAGACAAAATGTCCTCTGAGGTGGCTCAACTGAGAATTGCCAAGGAGGAAGCCGAGGCCGAACTGCAGAACCTCAAGGCTGAAGAGGCGTCCCAGCCAAGAGAGACCGAGTCAGAGTTCAAGGTCCGATTCCTGGAGTCCGATGAGTTTAGTGATATCCTGGCGGCGCAAGTCCTGAAGCGCTTAAAGCAGGGCTTCAACGGTGCCATCAACCAGCTTCGGAAGGCCCAACTACTGCAGCCGGACGCCAACCTCAGTTTTATGAGTGTCAGCCGAGTTTGGGAGGAGCTCCCTCCTGAAGTTAAGGAGCTGTGGTAGCTTTTCCCAGACTCGTACTATATATTTGTTTTCCTTTATTCCCTGAATTTGTAATGTACTCATCTGCTTGGAATAAAAGGAATTTTGCATGTTTTTGTCTTAGTCTTCTTGTAGGTAATTTTCTCTGGAATGTTCATCTATCTTCCCACGTTTCTTTTTATTCTGTGAGTAAGAGAGGGCATATTCATGCCTGAATAACTTGCATCCAGCTTCTGAGATGGCTTTCCTATACTTTGCAAGAAGGGCTTCTATGCTGTAACCATAAGGAGCCACCTTCTACCCCCATGATCATAGGAGAGACCGAGACCATAAAGGATAGCTAGAACAAAGGAGCAGTATCCTTTACTCGGCTTAATGATTGTACCATTTGGGCTAGGCGTTCCTTAGTCTCCACTGTCTGGTGGTGCTCCTCTGTATTTGGTCACCATGATGTGAGTTTACCTCTCCCTCTGTATCCTGACAAACCCTCTTTAGGTTCTCGATTCTGGGTGGTGGAGGTATCTCGGCCCCTGGGCGGGCCTTCACAGCTTCATGACCAGTCCTCCTTACCTCGGGCATCCACAACACCACGAGGTATCAGGGTTTAAGCAGCTCCTGGTCGGGCATCCGCAACGTCACGACCAAACCGACTCACCTCGGGTATCCACAGCATCGCGAGGTAGTAGGGTTTAAGCAGCTCCTGGTCGGGCATCCGTAGTACCACGACCAGGCCTACTCTCCTCGGGCATCCGCAGCACCATGAGGCAGTAGGGTTTAAGCAGCTCCTGGCTAGGCATCCGCAACACCACAACCAAGCCTACTCACCTCGGGCATCCGCAGTACCGCAAGGCAGTAGGGTTTAAGCAGCTCCTGGTCAGGCATCTGCAACACCACGACCAGACCTACTCATCTCGGGCATTCACGGCACCGCGAGGCAGTACGGTTTAAGCAGCTCCTGGTCGGGCATCCACAGCACCACGACCAGGCCTACTTACCTCAGGCATCCGCAGCACCGCAAGGTAGTAGGGTTTAAACAGCTCCTAGTCGGGCATCCGCAGCACCACGATCAGGCCTACTTACCTCGGATATCCGCAGCACCGCGAGATAGTAGGGTTTAAGCATCTCTTGGTCGGGCATCCGCAGCACCATGACCAGGCCTACTCAACTCGAGCATCTGCAGCACCGCGAGGTAGTAGGGTTTAAGCAGCTCCTGGTCGGGCATCTACAGCACCACGACCATGCCTACTCACCTTGGGCATTCACAGCACCGTGAGGCAGTAGGGTTTATACAGCTCCTGGTCGGGCATCCACAGCACCACGACCAGACCTACTCGCCTTGGGCATCCACAGCACCGTGAGGTAGTAGGGTTTAAGTAGCTCCTGGTCGGGCATCCGCAACACCACGATCAGGCCTACTTACCTCGGGCATCCGCAGCACCGTGAGGTAGTAGGGCTTAAGCAGCTCCTGGTCGGGCATCCGCAGCACCACGACCAGGCCTACTCACCTCGAGCATTCGTAGCACCGCGAGGTAGTAGGGTTTAAGCAGCTCCTGGTCGGGTATCCGCAGCACCACGACTAGGCCTACTCACCTCGGGCATCCGCTGTTAGTAATATGAGAGAAGTGTCCTAAGGCAATCGCCTTATGATTGTAAACATTTATTTTAATAAATAAAAATTCACTATTTGAGTATACATGTTTGTGTATTTGATTGGGATCTTAAACTCATTTATTGAATGTCCGCAATACAATTCACAGCATGAGAGAATTTGTGATGAATTCACAACTAGTGATTATCTCTACATGTGCAATTGTGAAGTATTGAAATTGTTCCTAGTCGATGAATTGATAAATACGGACACTATCAATTCTATTGAGACTAGCATGGGTTATTCTCTAATCAGCTGATTCTCACTGGCTGGTGACATTGGGATGTCCGGAGATAAACATGAATGCTAGTTAAGGGAACTAGTTCATTGGAGTGACTGGCTGTAAAACTTCACATGGTAGTCTATATATAGACATGTCAGTGAAGTTCTTACTGCAGCTTAAGTGCGATGTTCCTTTGACTTGCGGTGTTCAAGTCATCTTGGTCATGGAGACATATCCTTTAACATCTTAAGCAAGCATCTCCAAGGAGGTGTGGACCCAGGATGGTTGGGTATAAGCTGAAGTGCCCGAAGATGTTTGAACAGCCTACAAAGGATTCACCACTCCTTGCGAGGAGATGTATACCCAAGGCCTATCGTCGGATTGTTACTCAAAGCCTCTGGCCAGAGCATGACATGTTTAGAGTATGAGTCTCTTAAATACATGAGAGTAATTAGAATCCAAAGGACGAGAGAACGTTACTTGGGCTAGGTGTGACGTAGTCAGCCTAGTGGGGACTGACACACACAGACCATGTCCTGAACCAAGTGGGTATAAGATGGTGAAGGGAATGAGGCACGATTCATTAGAGCTGCTGAAGGGTTTCAGAATAATTTCTGAGGTTAACCGTTGATCTTTCGATTAATTGGGGATCATGATGTACTACTAGGTGCCACTCATGATCATTCTATAATTGATGAATTATAGACGACCAACATAAATCGAAAGCCTATTTAGTCACACGCACTACGAGTAATCCGAGGGATTTAAAACGAGTTGAAAATTGGATTTTCCAATCAAGAGAAATAAGTCGAATCTGAATTTATCAGAGGCGCATCGGAAGCTTAAAATGACTAAGTCTTTTGAAGACTTATTGGACGAATTAAATGAGTTTAATTCGCAAGGGTTTGGCTTGGTATGACCGGCTAAAGAGGGTGCCCACCCTCTTTGGTTTGGCCGGCCACAATAAAGGAGGGAAACCAATTTATTTGGTTTAAATTATAAAATAAATCAAGCGCGATTTGTTTTATAAAATTATGGATAAATAAATTTATATAAAGAAATTTATATAAAAGAAATTTATATAAAGAAATTTATATAAAGAGATTTATTTTCATGGAATTTAAAATGAACCATGAATTGGTTTATTTTATAAAATCAATTATGAATTGATTTTTCCATGATAAGAAAAATTTATATAATAAATTTATTCCTTTTATGAAAATTAAAATGAACCATGGATTGATTTATTTTATTTTATAAAATCAATTATGAATTGATTTTTCCATGATAAGAAAAATTTATATAATAAATTTTTGTGAAAATTTATTCCATAATAAAAGGGGAGATGTGCTTGTTTTATTATAAAGTTAGTTATAATAAAACTTGGCATAACTGAATAATTCATAAGAAAATTTATGGGATAAATTTCTTATGAAAATTTATTCCGTTAAAGGGGAGACTTGGCGATGGAGAGACTACTATATAAAGGAACCAAGGCAAGGCTTGAATTCCAATTAAGAGATAAAGTAGCAAGCTCTTTCTCTCTCTTATTCTCTTCCTTTCTCTCTCTAGGGCCGGCACCCTCTCTCCTCCCCTAGGGCCGGCGCACCGCCTAGGGTTGCCGTGAGCCTCCTCCACCAAGAAGGTGCCAAAGAAGAAGAAGAAGCGGGTCGCAACTCCCTCATTCTCTTCCCTGGAATCTTGATTCCGTTACTTTGTGGTTAGTTTCCATCTCTCTCTCTTGATATTCTAGTTGTGCCTTTGAAGAATCTAGTAGTTCTCATCGGCACAAAACTCGTGGCTTTGCGAAGTCATCCCGAAGAGAACTCGGCGTGGACGCGAATAGAGGCGGAGCTTCCAAGGGACGCTACGGTTGGATCTCGTCCCTTACTTCGAGTTACGCGAGGTAATGAGTAAATTAGTTTACTTTCTACAAAATTTTAATTTATGATCATGTCCATACATCATAAGGTTGCATGCTAGATACGTGGTTAAAATAATTTGAGAAATTATTTATGCTAATTCTTTTGCTGCACGTAATTATTTTTTAAAATTACGAACCCATATCCATGTCAACATGCACCCGGTCCCAACATCCACAGCACCGCTAGGCAGTAGGGTTTAAGCAGCTCCTGGTCTGACATCCGCAGCACCACGACGGGTGTAGGATCCACCCCACTCTGGTTCTAGCTTCCTGGGATCCTCGACGGGCTTGATCCTCATTCATACTTTGTCTCCGACTTCAAAACTACGAGCAATTACGCGGCGGTTGTATGCTTGTTGCATACGCTGCCTGTAGGTTAGTAGCCGAGCGGCTGCTTTGTCTCGCACCTCTACCACTAGATCCAGGTTGATTAGCCGCTCTTGATCATTATTCTCTTTGTTATAGTGTTGCCGCCGGACCGACTCCTCGCCTACTTCCACCGGGATCACGGCCTCAGCTCCATACACCAGCTGAAAAGGGCTCTGACCTGTTCCTTCTCATGGAGTGGTACGGTAGGACCATAGAATACTGGGGAGCTCCTTGACCTAGCTACCTCCGACGCGATCTAGCTTTATTTTGAGTCCTCTGAGGATTTCTCGGTTAATGACCACGGCTTGGCAATTACCCTGAGGGTATACGACCGACGTGAAAGCTTGGCAAATACCTAGCCCCTCACACCATTCTTTGAGTTTACGCCCGGCAAACTGCCTTTCATTATCCGACACCAGCTTGTGAGGGATGCAGTGTCTGCAGTCAATATCCTTCCATATGATCTTCATCACCGCGACCTCCGTGATGTGTGTCAGAGACTTAGCTTCCACTCATTCGGAAAATAGTCCCCTAGCGCTAGCAGGAACTTCTTTTGTTGGGGCCCGATGGGAAATAGACCTACAATGTCCATTCCCCACTGATCGAATAGGCAGGACACTGTGGAGACTCACAGCGGCTCGGTAGGTCGATGAGTCACATGCTGATGTCTCTGGTAGGCCTCGTATCTGGCCACGAACTTAAGAGCATTAGCTTGTAGAGTGAGCCAAAAGTACCCTGCTAGGATAATCTTCACAGACATAGACTTTCCCCCAATATGCCTTTCGCAAATGCCTTCATGCACTTCTCGCATCACATAGTCGGCTTTCTCTGGCCTGACACACTTAAGGAGTGGCCGGGCAAAGGCTCTCCTGTATAGTTGATCTCCGACTAATGTGAATCTGGAAGTCCGGCGATGGAATAATCGGACTCCTTGATCCTTGGTCAGCGCGTTCCCATTGCGTAGGAACTCCATGTATGGATCTGTCTAATTAACTACGACATTACCTTCAGCATCCCTCTCAATCTGAGCTACAGTCTCTTCAGTGGTACTAGGCTCGTCTAGCTGCTAGACCGAGATGGAGCTAGCCAACTTGGCTAGCTCATCCGCCTTGGCATTGTCTGCCCGGGAAATCTTCTGCAGAATAACCTCCATGAAAGAGGATTTTAGCCGCTCATAAAGGGTCACATACCTCTGTAAGCACTCGCACTTTATTTCAAAGTTGCCCTTTATTTGTCGTGCCACAATCTAAGAGTCCGAATGTACAATGATCCGCGCAGCTCCCACATTCTTGGCTGCTTGCAGCCCTACTAGGATCGCCTTGTACTCAGTTTCATTATTGGTGGCTCTGAAGTGGAGTTGGATAGATAAATGTAATGTATCCCCTCAGGGGGAGACCATTAGCATTTCGACTCCGCTGTGTCGGCTATTGGAAGACCCGTCGACATAGATCTTCCAGACTCCTTCTGCTTCGGGCTCAGGGACAGATTCGAGCATGAAATCGGAAAGGGTCTGTGTCTTGATGGCAGTATGGGGCTGGTACTCAATCCCATACTTGTTCAGCTCTGTCGTCCACTTGATTAGCCGACCCAAGGCTTTCGAATTGGTGAGAACTCGTCCCAGCGGGCTGTTAGTGAGAACCACAATTGAGTGTGCTAAAAATATGGCCTGAGCCTCCGAGCCATTAAGACCAGAGCGTAGGTCAACTTCTCCATCATAGTGTAGCGTGTCTCTGCATCCTTCAAGAGGTGTCTGAAGAAGTAGACCGGGTACTGCACAATGCCTTCTTCTCGGATAAGCATAGAGCCCGCCGCTTGCTCAACCGCAAACAGGTAGACGAACAAGGTCTCCTCTTCCACTGACTTGTAAAGGACGGGGAACTTGGCCAGGTAAGCTTTTAGATCTGCAAACGCCTTCTCACACTGGTCGTCCCAGTCAAACTTGACTGTCTTTCTTAGAATCTTGAAGAAAGACAGGGTCTTGTCGACAGACTTGGAGATGAACCTGAATAAAGCTATAATCCTACCGTTCAACCTCTGTACTTCTTTGAAGTTGCGAGGATAGGGCATATCAATGATGACCTTAACCTTATCCGAATTGGCCTCGATCCCCCTCTCTGTCACCATGTAGCCCAGGAACAGGACACTCTTCACTCCGAACAGACACTTGGCCGGGTTCAATTTTAGCCTGTTGGCCCTCAGGGTGGCGAATGACTCTTCCAAGTCAGTTATCATATCCTTCCCCTCGTCTGTCTTAACGAAGATGTCATTTACATAGACTTTAATGTTCCACCCGATCTGATGCATGAAGACCTTGTCCATCATATGCTGATAGGTTTCCTTAGCGTTGAGCAACCCAAAGGCATGACATTATAGCAAAGGCTAAAAAATACCTGAAGGTTCCACAAGAGTGGATGTAACTATGACCTCCTCCTGGTCAGGCAAAGGCTCCACCTCAGGCTCAGGTTCTGGTGGACATACAACTAAAAGAAGTGATTCTTGGGTCCTTGCTTCCACCATGCAAGCCCCTACATTTTCTGGCAAATAAACATACTCTAAATGTTCTGGCAATGGTTTCAACTCTAACTGTGACTGTTCAGT
>JAGFNQ010002273.1:425691-510301 GCA_024364735.1 Boesenbergia rotunda
AGGATTTAGTAAAAGGGTAGAAATGAAAAACACCTCAAAATTAACCGAATTAGGAGTGACCACGGTGGGGAGTTCCAAAATTCAAGTTTCACACAATTTTGTGTAGAAAATGGATACAAGCATGAATTTTCATGCCCAAGGACTCCTCAACAAAATGGGATAGTTGAGAGGAGAAACCGAGCCCTACAAGAAGCTGCTAGGACTATGCTTAATGCATATTCCCTTCCTAGCTACTTTTGGGCCGAAGCGGTTAACACCGCTTGTTACATTCAAAACCGGGTTTTGGTACATAGGTTCCTAGGAAAAACACCCTTTGAATTGTGGAATGGGAGAGTACCACAAGTCCACTACTTTAGGGTCTTTGGATGTAAAGTCTATATTTTAAATACCAAAGATGACCTAAGGAAGTTTGAGTCAAAAGCCGATGAGGGAATTCTAGTTGGGTATTCATCAACTAGTAGGGGTTATAGAGTTTATAACAAAAGGACAAAAGTGATTGAGGAATCTTCAAATGTTAACTTTGATGAATCAACAAATACCTACCCTAGAAAAGCCTCAATTGATAAGGATATGAAAGAAGTACAACCCCTTGCCCAAAGAATCTAAGACCTACATTTGGAGGGCAATGATCTAGGGGGAGTAAGAAGTACCCTAGAGGACGAGGAAGAAGTAGTCAATGAACCCACAACCTCTAGGCCCTTGAGACATCACCAAGATCACCCTATTGACCAAATAGTTGGTGATGTCACTCAAGGAGTAAGGACTAGGTCCTATTTTAAGGATCAAACTAGTCAAGTAGCCTTAATCTCTCAATTAGAACCTAAGTCTATTGATGAAGCATTGGGAGATGTAGATTGGGTCTTAGCCATGCAAGAAGAGCTAAATCAATTTGAGAGAAGTGAAGTTTGGGAGTTGGTTCCTAGGCCCAATGATTGCACCATTGTAACCACAAGATGGGTTTTTAGGAACAAACTAGATGACCAAGGTAAAATCACTAGGAACAAGGCTAGATTGGTAGCTAGGGGGTTTAACCAAGTTGAGGGATTAGATTATGATGAGACTTATGCCCCCGTAGCTAGATTAGAGTCCATTAGAATTCTACTAGCCTATGTCGCGCACATGAGTTTCACACTTCACCAAATGGATGTGAAGTCGGCATTCCTTAATGGGATCATTAAGGAAGAGGTCTATATAGAACAACCCCTCGAGTTTGAGGACCCTAATTATCCAAGACACGTCTACAAATTGAGAAAAACCTTATATGGATTGAAACAAGCTCCCCGGGCTTGGTATGAAAGACTTTCTTCATTTCTAGTATCTAAGGGGTTTAGGAGAGGAACAATTGACCCTACATTGTTCCTAAAATCTAAGGATAAGGACATATTTGTTGCCCAAGTGTATGTAGATGATATCATTTTTGGGTCAACAAATAATAACTTTCTACAAGAATTCATCAAATGTATGGAAGATGAATTTGAGATGAGTCTTGTAGGAGAGCTAACCTTCTTTTTAGGACTACAAGTTAAGCAAACTAATGAAGGAACACATGTTTTTCAAACTAAATATGCTAAGGAAATGTTAAAGAAATTTGGGCTAGAAAATGCTAAGGTAGCATCTACCCCCATAGGAACCAATGTGAAAATGGATAGTGACCTTGAAGGGAAAATGGTAGACTCTAAGCAATATAGGAGCATGATTGGTAGCCTACTATATCTAACCGCTAGTAGACCCGAGTAACCGATATACTTTTTGCGATAGGTATGTGTGCAAGGTATCAATCTTGTGCCAAAGAGTCCCATTTGGTTGTAGTTAAGAGATCCTAAGGTATGTCAAAGGTACCCTCAATGTTGGACTTTGGTATCCTAGAACCCCTAGTGTTGATCTTATTGGATATACCGACTCTGGACTATGCGGGATGTAAGCTAGATAGGAAGAGTACTAGTGGAGGGTGTCAATTCTTGGGTCTTCCTTAGTTAGTTGGAGTAGTAGGAAACAACCATGCGTTGCCCTATCAACAACGGAGGCGGAATATGTGGCAATGGGTGGGTGTGTTTCCCAACTCCTTTGGATCATGCAACTTTAGAAGATTATGAGTTACATTATACCAAGGTCAAAGTCTTGTGTGATAATGTAAGTACAATCAACTTGACCAAAAATCCGGTTCACTACTCTAGGACAAAACACATTGAAGTGAAACATCACTTCATTAGAGACCATGTGGCAAGGGGAGACATAGAACTACACTATGTTGAATCAAAGTCGAACCTAGCGAAATTTTTACCAAGCCTCTTCCCGAATCGGAGTTTACATCATTAAGAAGAGGCCTTGGAATGTGTTTTGTAGAAGTATAGGATGAACCTTGGGATATTACATTTGAAAAAGTGTGCTTGATCCATTAGGGTGATACATTTGGTTCACGTGTGCTTGTGGCATATTGTTGAATCATTAAAAGTATCAAAATATGAAAACTAGACCAACTATGAGGAAGGCAAGTGTTTAATCAATGAACACTTTGCCCAAAGATCATAGTTGGACATTTTAACCTTTGAAAATCATTTTATGTTTTCTATGCTTTGTCATGCTTTTAAAAGATATAGGATTGCAAAATTATATTGTAATTTTGATACAAAACTTAGTGGTTTTCAAGGATTTTGAGTTTTTATCAAAAGTCATGCATGTTTAAAATTTTATATGGAATGATATTTTTCCTTGATAGAGTATATCATTTCAAACATGTCTGCAAAATTTTACAATTTTTGGAATTTTTTGGATTTTTCTGGACGTTTCTGAAATTCGGCAGAAAAGCTGACAAAATCTGACTTATAGCGTATCAGTCGACTGCCCCATGGGCAGTTGACTGGCACGCCTGTTTTTAGATTCTGAAACCTTTTTCAGAAATCCAACTTTCTTTCATTTGATGTCATAGGGTTGGGTTGCTTGAGACAATCCTTTTGATGGTGTCAAAGGGGCAGAATGGGTGATTTAAGTTAAAATTTTAACTTGGAATGGATGGTTTAAGGTATTTTGTCTAACTTAGACCTTGGATGATTAAAAATGGGAGAAGACATGGATTAAGGGGGAGGTTACCTCTTAGGTTTTGATATGTCTTACATTTTTAATGTTGTTTAGTGTTAAGTGGAAACATAACTGGGATTATGAGTAGAATTGAAAATGGGAGAAGATATGGATTAAGGGGGAGGTTACCTCTTAGGTTTGCTATATCTTATGTTTTTCAATTTCTATCTATTATTAATGTTATTGTTGGCTGTTATTCATCTCTAAACTTAAACATATTGTCACACATCAAAAAGGGGGAGATTGTTGAGGCAATCGGCTCTAAAATGATTGGAAGATCATGGTTTTGATGTGTGTGTGTGAATATGTTTAAGGTTAGAGTGTTATATTGTATTTGATGTGTGTGATTGAGTTTGCAGGACTTGGAGAATCACACATGGTGAACATATCCGAGGGACAAGAGCCGAGGGAGGAGGACTCCAAGGGCAAGCCGGGAAGTGGACTTCAAGGGCACACGTGAAGGGTGACATGGAGGCAAGCCAAGGGAAGGCTTGTGTGCGCATCCGAGGGACGAGAGCCAAAGGAAGATGACATCAAGGGGCGAGCCAAGGAGTGAACCTGAAGGCATACGTGAAGGAGTATGTGAAGATTGGCTGGAAGTGAGTGGGCAGTCGACTGGCCAGAGGGCAGTCGACTGCCAAAACTCACAGAAGGTTTTCAGCCTTCTACCAGTCGACTGGCCCAGAGGCAGTCGACTGGTATACCCCGAAAACTTGCCGTTGGCTAGCAATAAATGCTAGGCCAGTCGACTGCCCTAGGGGCAGTCGACTGGTGTGGGGTTGAACAGACTGCGAGTTTGTTCTATTCTCCTATAAAAGGAGGACCTTTTTGCACGTGAGCGGTACGGTTCTGTACTGTAACGAAGTGCTACTCGTGTGAAAAGTCCTCTCATCTTCCTCTCTCTTCAATCATTACATTCTGTAAAGAGGAAGACAACACCACTGTAAAGGTTTCTCCACCTGAAGGAGATTTTTCATAGTGGAAGTGGTGTACGTGTGTGGATCCTTAGATTAGTCACCCATTTGGGTGGATACCTAGTAAATTCTTGTTGTTAGCTTTGTTTTATTGTCCTTTGCATATTATTGTTTCCGCTGCGCTAACAACCTTGTAGAGACATCAATCTTGTAGAGACATCAACGAAAAAGTGCTATTCACCCCCCCCTCTAGCACGCCAGTCGATCTATCAGTGGGTCTTGTCTGAGAATTCAGTAAGGCAAGGGTGACTTGGGTCGGACCAAAACAAGAGCATAAGGTGGAGAAGAGGTTTCAATTGCCGGAACTCCTTTTCTAAAGGACCAGAGGGCTTTATATAGGGGAGGAAGAGATCCCCTATCTTGTCAACAATTTTTTCTCATTAAAAACTGACCAGCTGACAGTTTGCCCTTTTGGTAGCTTTAGTCAGTCTGTGAATCTGTCATAGCCACCTAAATGTCCATCAAGAGGTAAATTCTACCTTCATTAATGTTTGACACCTTGATAAGTTATGATTATGTCAGAAGTCTTTTCCTCATAATGGGAAGATTTGGGGAGATCTCATTGCCGAAGTGGCCATTTGGTCACTTGGGATCATCCTATCTGGCAACTATGAGTCTACCAAAGCCTGACCGCCCGAGCGGAAATGATCAGATAGACAAGTTGGACTTCTGGACTATTTATGTCTTTGGGACGGACCTAAGGCTCTCGGCTGGGGATGTTGAAGGGTCGGTCGGGTTGGTCGGGTCGGGTCGGCCGGGACGGCTGGGTTGGGTCGGTCGGGTCGGCTGAGTCGGTCGGGTTGTCCGGGTCGGCCAGTCGAGGTCGGTCGGTTGGCCAGTCGGGGTCGGCCGGTCGGGGTCGGCCGGTCGGGGTCGGCCGGGTTGTCCAGGTCGGTCAGTCGGGGGCGGCCAGTCGAGGTCGCCCGGGTCGGCCGGTCGGGGTCGGCCAGTCGGCCAGTCAGCCAGTCGGGGTCGGCCGATCGGGGTCGGCCGGGTTGTCCGGGTCGGTCGGTCGGGGTCGGCCAGTCGGGGTCGGCCGGTCGGGGTCGGGGTCGGGGTCGGCCGGTCGGGGTCAGCCGGATCGGTCACAAATAGTGGTCAGTTGGTCATTTCCCACGAAGAGCCGCCGATTGACCCTTAGCAACATAGAGTGGCGGATCCCATTAATTCTTTTCGCCTTAACTCTATCTCAACTTGCCAATTTGGTCTTTTTTAGGGGGTCCTACAATATCTCTCCGGATCATATATCTCCCCTTCAAGTCTAGTCGAAGGAGGCATGAATTTAACTGACTAGACTAAATCTAGTAGTTGGTCCTATAATATCTTCCCAGATCAATACCTAACTTTTAAAATCTATAAACATCATTGAAAATAATTAAAAGTTTAATATTGAATATACCCACTAAATTAGGACGTCCCTGTAATGATTTAAAAATAAATAGGACGCTCATTGATTTTTATTTTTTCTCTCTAACAAGCCATGCACTCTATGTCGTCGCTGTTCGATATGGTCCAAATTTAAAAAAAAACTATAAATTTGTTTAGTTGCGAATCATTGAAATTTACAAATTTTTTTAGCAGATATATAAATCTTACATGTCGATTAATTTGACATGAATAATTACACCTATCAAGTGAATTATAAAAGGACAACTCTAATTCCCTGGGGCTATGGTGCTGCGATAGAATTATTAATCATTATCTCCGATCCCTAATTACGACCTATTTTATAGAAATTTTTTTTCAATTGAGGCACGAACTCCGACGTTAGACTTCTAAACCGTCTACTGTAAGTATTTCCCGATTTATCTTAGTGACCGATAAAAAATTTTCATGAGACAAATCGATCATCCCAAATTCATCTGCTACCTTATCAAAAAAAAAAAATAAAGAAAAAAGACAACTCTAAATTGGATCCCACAAGTACGCCTCGCCTGATCCCTTGCTGCTGACTGGGACAAAAGTAAATTTTTTTGCCCCCGAGGCCACTGAGATTTACATTGCAGCTAGAGTTCATGGCGTTGCTGCAAAACCGCGAGCTTGATAAAATTTTAAATAAAGAAAAGGAAGAATCAGCTGAACAGCTTCTTTAAATTTAAAACAAGATCTCAAGTAGGAAATAGAGCAATTAATCGAATCAACACCTCCACTCCATTCATTACCAAAGTAATCAAGTTGAATGGAAACCTGAAACAAATTACATAAGTAAATAAATTATTGTTTAGATCTCTTCAGGAATGCTGCGAAGAGCAGGCATCCATCCACCACCACTTGCCTCCTCCTTTATCCTCCGCCTCCTCAGACCATGCAGCAACTGCTCCAAGCTCTGTGGCGCCGCTATGGCTGCAGATGCCGCTTCGACGTCTCTAACCATGGATGAGAACAGTAGCGTTTGCTCTAGCTCCTTCATGCTCATCGACGACGACGACGACATCAATCTCTCCAGCTCTCTCTTTCTCATCACAATCCTCACGCGTCTCACCCCGCTGCTATTTGCTTTGATCTCTTCCACCTCGCTTAAACTTCCCTTCTTCTCAGGGTAGAAGCACTTCCATGGCCGCAGATCCCGGCACTGCCTGAATCCATTCTTCTTCATTTCTTCTTAATTGCTCCGTTTCCCCTGGAATCATAAGACTATATAATCTACTGCTAATTAATTAACATGCAGTTTATAGAGAATGATTCTAATTTGTTATGACTGTCACATGCTTGACTTTAATCATCAGCAAGAATCTAGCTAATTCGAAGAAAATGTTAAGCATGCTTCATAACCGGCACATGCCGCTGTTGGAGTTGTATAATTATAAAAGAGTAATAAAGTTTAAAACGATACGACCAATGAATGACTAAAATGAGTACCAGAGTGCCTGATTAGCGTGAACTCTCTTGTTTGTCAATGCTAGCTCTCTTGTTATATATAATAAATATGCAAGACCCTCTGGAGATTTGTGAAGTTGAGAATTTTCTATTAGTCATTTCATGTTACAGATCAATTAATGCATCTCATAGGGAGGGGAGGGGGAGTTTCTTTCTTCCCTTTCAAGTATGTGTAGCTTTACTTTACTTGAGGAGGAGTCTAGAATAGTTTACTGATTTTTTCATGATCAAGCATGTGCAGAAGTGAAGTGGTACCTTGATTTTATCATTTTGTAATGTACCTTTGAGTTGTTAATACATCATTATTGATCGATGAGTTCAGGCTTTGGCCATACTCGAGTTTCTTCTAAAAAAATAAAAAATATTAAAGTTGTTTTTCCTTGTAAGCAAAGGTGTCTTTGATATGTGACAAAGATACTTAAAGGAAAACGAAATGAGAACTCGATGCTCTTGGTGAAAGGAGCAACCCTTGATTCAAACTGTCCTTTGTGAGCTTTTGCATGTTGTTCTAGATAGTGCATGCATTTCCTCTTTTTTCTTATGTTTTCTTCTCTCCTAATGTTTCTTCTAGAACCCACATTCTTCTTGATCAGCAGGTCTTTGATATATCTTGGCCTTTCCAAGTAGAATGATCAAGTGAGGCTTTCAAAGGCATCGACTTGCAAAAGATATCCATGCTCTTGATTTGTTATAACAGATGTTTGGATTTGCTAAGTCCCTGCTGTTTATGTTGTTTGGACTTTCCATTGCAAAAATACAGAACTTCTGTGAGTGCTTTTGTGATGACAATTTTGAGGTCATGATATTGGATAAGATAGTGATTATCTTACATATTGATAAGAAGATGGGATTGAGGAGAAGACAAGAAGAGAAAATAGCGAAAGAAATTTTTATTCCTAATAGAGGATTAATTCTCATTCAGTTGAATACATGTTTATACAGACTCTAAACTCTAAGATTAAGAAAGAAAAAAAATGGACCTCAATTTCAATTTTATAGATAAAGAAAAGAGATCTTTTCAGAAAGAGAAATTGTTAAATATTGAAAAAAGGGGTTTAAACGCATAAAATCCTAAATTAGGGGTGATGTTTGAATTATTCAGATTTGAAGGGTGTATTTACAAAATGTCACCCACTTACAAAGATCCCGTTTCTTTTTCTTCTCTGCAAATGCGCCGCAATCACCCTTTCCTCTGCGATCACTTCTCCTTCACCTCGCCCAACGCCGTCGCCGACTTCCCCTGTGCGGGATCAACCCGTCTTCTTCACTTTCTTATTCTTCTTCTTCTTCCCCTTTTGTGCTCCACACGCGTAGTTGGTAGTCAGTTCCTTCCGATCAGAGCCGCCTCATTGCGCGATTCTCCCAAATAAGGTTTTCCTCTCTTGGCGTGGTTGAGCAGAGCATCGCGGAAGTCGAACTAGCCACCGACTACCCACCACTCCACAGGAGGTCCATCGATGGCAATCTAATCACGGTTGTTCATCGTCATTAGCTGTGATCCATCGAAGAGTTGTTCCGGCCAAGCTATCTCCCTTCATCGAGGGATTGGTTCGGGATCGAGGAGGGTCATGAAGGGTTTTCTTCACTGGCCCCTCTGAGGAAGCCGGATGGCACAATTCGAAGCAAAGGAGTTTCCTGTGTGCGTGCGATCGGGTAAGTGCTGATTCGCTTGAGTTGATCTGGATGAAGGTGTGGATAGAATTGTTAGATCAGTAGATGAACGCTTTGGTTTCTCTCGCCATAAATCAGTAGTTTTAGATTGTTATTATTCCCTTGGATTGGATTGAGGTTTGGAGGTCTCCTTTGATTTTCAATTCTGCCGTGAGTAGATGAGAAGAGGCTTTTTGGTTTACTGATCTGTGGGTTTTCTATAATCTATTTTGGAAATTCTACAGCGGCTTGGTAAAAGAAGCTATAGTTATTATTTGTACTTAGCTCTATTTTTAACTGGAGATTTTGTGTGAGTTGTTATTTTATTATTTTCTGATTTTGTAGCTTACGATTTGAGTGGAGCCTATTTTGGTTGTGTTGTGAGTGCAATGGGTTTGAGGAGTTTGGTTGTTACATGACTATGAGTGTTCACTAGTGGATATATGGTTGTAATTTGAGAATTTGATCTAATAACCTAATTGCAATAATTAAGTTAGGGAAAAAAGGATTTATTATGGTTTACGAGTTAATTAAATAGATGTTGTAATTAGTATTTGTCCTAATTGTGTTTAGTATTTTGTTTAGCTAATTTGATAAATTCATAATTAGCTAAACTTTATCATTGATACAGGATTTTGATTCGGACTCGTTCGGTTGGTCGTGAAAGGGTTCTATCCAACATACACTTAATTTAAGATATTTTGGGATTTTTTTTTTTTTTATTTTTTTTTTTTTTTTTTTTTTTTTTTTTTTATTTATAATTAGTATTTATATTGATACATTTTGATTCGATTTCGGTTGGTCGTGAAAGGGTTCTATCCAACATACACTTAATTTAAGGCGGGTACTTCTCTTTGTGTTCTTGTAGTTCGTTTACCTTAAATGCATGACTTGTTATGTTAAGTAAGTCTGTTTGACCTTGTTCTTTGTTGTTGATTATTTTAATATTGCGTTGAATCTTTCTTGCTTGGTTTCGAGTTTAATCGAATATTTTGTATTCGTACAGTCTCTCGTTGATTTTTTATTCTGTAAAATACCTCTTGTACATGAGTAATTAGATGTTCATTAAACACCACTAGGATGATTAGCATTAGAGGCACCATCCTAGTAGTTTAGTTGCATATTCGTTAGTTTCTAGTTGGTTTTCGGTATTTATTGCTTATATCGTTGCATCGTTGTTATTCGGTTGTTTGTGCATTTTGATATCATGCACCATACCTGCATAGTTGCATACTGACAATGTTGGACTTCCATATGGTTAAGCCGTTATCAGTCATCTAGTTGCTTCGTCACTCAACCACTCGTCGTGGTAGTTGCTAGAGTGTGAGCAACTCTCCTGTTATGCCACATTCGACCACTCATGTACAATGGATGTTGGAGTTGTAGGCAAGCAGTGACACCCTTACCGTTGTTTCCGAGGGATATTAGAGCTCTTAGTGGCTCCTCCTTTATCTCGGGGTTTTGGAGTAGTTGGCTTCCAGCATCATGTCCACTCAACCACATATGTATAATGGTATTCGTTGGAGTGCGTATAGTTATCACAACCCTATCCACTCGGTCACATAAATGTGATGTGTTGGTGGCTTAACTAACGTCAGGGGTAACACATGCCATTGCATCATATGCATCTATTGCATTTATGCATTTTCTTGTATTTGTTGCATTTATATGAGCTATGATTGCTACACTTGGTTGACATGCATGTATGTTTGATACTATATTATCACGTTGTTTTATACATGCTTAGATGTCCTCTATTTCCTAGAGACTGTACACCGTTGTATCTATTCATATATATATATATCTTTTGATGTCATGCATTTGTCTACTCATATACCCACAGAGTCCACCCAGACTCACCACCGTCACCATCTATTTTTGTTTCAGGTAGCAGGTAGATGCGCTACTTGGGGCCAAGAGAGGATCCAATTGTCAGTCTCACGGTGTCGAAGAGTATTGGAGTTTGTTTCTATATTTAGTTTATATCGCAGTTACTTTATTTCTGCGTTTTCATTATTTTTGCACTTTATTTCATGGACTGGTATTTGTTTTATTAGTCTGATATTGTCGTAGTAGAGATATGTTCATTTTTAGATACATATTGGAGTTTTTCTTAGTATACAGACTTTCTGCTAGTTTTATTTTTGTTAAAAGACATTAAAAATTTTGCGATGTTTAAGTTTAATTTATGTTTATCATTCTTATTGATATAAACTGCGTGGTTGTATATTTATTTTCAGTTTTGATGGTTGAGCCATCTTATATGATAAGAGTTATGTATTATTTGTCCCACTTGTTCGCCATATAAGGGAGATGCTGTCTGATTTCGAATAAGCATGTGCCTCTGAGGACGTGACAGAAATCTCTTAACAAATAAAAATCAACATAACAAAATGTCGATTTAGACAAATTATAATACATAAATATCAGAAATATCAAAATTATCCTAAATATCTTAAAAATAAAATTTATCAAAAATAATAATAAAATCTTCGGAAGTTTGGACGCAGACCTAAACGTCACCTTTAAGGCTCGAAACTAAGTGGTTACAGATTCCTAATAAGGAATATAGAATCTGAATTTTACACGATCATTAATAAAGCCTGATTTTAAATTTTGAGTTAAAAATTATGACTATTTAAAATTAAAGAATCATATTAAATTGGTTCCACATCTAAGTCACAGATGAAGAATCACCGTCTCGCTTTCATTTTAGGTTAACGTTCTATTAGGATAAATTTTAGAAAAGGTCGATTAAAACTTTTATTGTATAAGATAAAAAATTGTTCAGTCTTTTTTTAAAAAATCTGTTGCATTAGATTTGTCATGGTACCAATCTATATAAAAGGTAAGGATTTTGTGCATTGAGAGTGTTCGAGTTCTCACAAGAATTTTTAGTGATTGCAAATATAATAAAAAGAAAAAGGCATTTTGTACAAATTACTATTGGTATAATAAATATTTCAATCTATCCTTTAATTTAACAAATGAAATCCACTACCAAGTTCATTAAAATTTTACATGGAGATACAATTAATGTATGAAATTTATAAGTCTTTGTGGGATCGACGATCCGCTAAATGTCTGATGTATTAATTATTATTTAAGTTAATACTTTTTATGATTTATTTTTTTTATTAATTTAAAATAAATGATAGAAATATTGAGACGCGTGAATCATAAATCATTTTTATTATCAAAATTGAAAGTTATTAATTTGATATCACGATTGATTGGACTTGATACATGGCAATCAATCGGACATGGCAATTTCTACTAGCAGTGTTGAAATATTTAATAATAATTATTATTATAGCACTTGAAGTATTCAAATGCAATTTTTATTACTTGGTCAAGATTCATGATAGATTGTTGGGGTAATGAGATATCACCTATATTAAATCAACATAATCTTAGAGAGGATGATCAAGACTAGTAAATAAAAGAAAGATACGCTTTATCAATCTCCATGGAGGATGACTTGCTGTAGCGCATCGAAGACACCCAAAGAGGCATGGGACACTCGGAAATCTGACATGCTCTGACAAAAAAAAAAAAAACTAAACAATTGAGGCCTGACAATCTATGTTACAACAATTTGAGACCGAACTATTAACAATCTTGAGGTGGAAAAGAGTGATTCGTTTGCCTTAATATCTCTGTCAATCCATTTCAAAATTAACATAAAAAGATAAATCATAAATTATTATTAATCTTGTAGTCTAACATGATGGTGAGTAAATACATTACCAAAGTTAAAACATTATGTTTGGAAATTTCAAAATTAGATACTCAAAATCAAATTACGGAGACAAGAATAAGAAGGACTATGATCAACATATCCTCAAAATTAGGTTCTCAAAATCAAACTTTATGTCCCAAATTTAATGGAATTGTCACAACAATTTGTGGATGATCATCAAAGGAGCCAATGTTGAATGAGATAGTTGGCCAATCAAGAGGCGTTGGGCAAACAAATGTCTAAAGTTTTAGTCAACGAAAATGAGAAAGTTTTCTTCGATAATAAAAGGGTAACAGTTCTAACATTGAGAGGATTGGTGCAATCATTCTTGATAAGGTTGATCAAGTTCGAATGGATTAGAATTGTATTTCGATATTTGATAACTATATTTTATTGGTTGAGCGAAATGTCAAATAGATTAAAGTTGACTGGATAGTTGATTGATATGTTTGGATGCTAGGCAATGAAAAATCCTAACGATTCACATATAACTTGAGGGTTACGAAAAAAAACCCCTAAACACGAGTTCAGAGTTTAGGGTTGGACAATCGATTAACTCAATCAATTGGCCATTGGGAGCTTAATTTGTGAAAATAGAAAGAGCTGGAATCGATTAGGTAATCGATTCTGAAATTCCTAATAGTTTAGAGAAATCGATTAGCTAAACTTTCGCAAGTGCACAGAAAGTGCTGATATCGATTAGCTAATCGATTCAGCACATCAATCGATTGGTTTAATCGATAACCCCAAGGCCAATCAATTGGATTAATTGCCTAATCGATTGGGAGGTCAATTCGTGAAAACATAATAAGCCGGAATGGATTAGGTGATCGATTCTGGAATTCCTAATCAATTATAGTAGGGTAATCGATTACCTATCAATTATATTAGGGTAATCGATTACCTCAGTTTTTTGAGAGAGCACAGAAAGTGCTGAATATCCAGGCTGCGAATCTTGCTTGGAAGGAAAAAAGACCAAGAGACCTTTTAAAGCCAAAGGTATAGAGCCAAAGATGTGTTGGAATTAGTACATTCTGATTTGTACGGACCTATGTCTATCCAGGCAAGAGGTGACTTCGAATATTTCATCTCATTTATAGACGACTATTCGAGATATGAATATATTTACTTGATGCGCCACAAGTCTGAGTGCTTTGACAAGTTCAAAAAATAAAAGACTGATGTGGAGAAACGTCATGATAAAAGTATCAAGGCACTACAATCTGATTGTGGTGGTGAGGACCTATTGGGAGAGTTTAGGAGTTACTTATCAGAGACTGGAATTCAATCTCAATTATCCGCACCTGGTACACCCCAACAGAACGGTATGGCGGAACGAAGGAACGAGACTCTTATGGAAATGGTTAGATCAATAATGAGTTATTCTGAATTACCGAATTCGTTCTGAGAGTATGCTCTGGAAACGGCAGTGTATATTTTAAACTTGGTACCTTCTAAATCAGTACCCTCTACTCCCACAGAATTGTGGAATGGTCGTAAGCCTAGTCTGAGACATATTCGAATCTGGGGTAGTCCAGCACATGTGCTGAAGGGAGACCCTAATAAGTTAGAATCTCGTACAAAAGTTCGCTTGTTTGTAGGCTATCCTAGAGGAATGAAAGGTGATTTATTTTATAGTCCTAAAGATCAGAAGGTCATCGTTAGCACGAATGCCTGATTTTAAAAAGAGGACTATGTAATGAACCCCAAGCCCATGAGTAAGATTGTTTTAGAAGAAATGAGAGGGGAAGTTCCTACTTTAGTACCAATGGTATAGGATGATATATCACAAGTGATTGCACCGCGTGTTACAGATGATACACAGATAGTACCTTGTCATAGTGGGAGGGTTGTTAGACAACCTGACAGATTCATGTTCTTGGGAGAGTCTTCGGACTTAGTCCTTGGTGAACATGAACCTGATCCTTGAACCTATGACGAAGCACTCCAAGATAAAGATGCGGTATCTTGGCAAAAGCGATGAAATCTGAGATAGAATCTATGGATTCTAATCAAGTCTGGGAGCTTGTAGAACTACCAGATGGTGTAAAAGTCAATGGATGTAAACGGGTCTACAAAAGAAAGAGAGGATCAGAAGGAAAGGTGGAAACCTTTAAAGCAAGGTTTGTTGCGAAGGGGTATACTCAGAAAGAGGGGATTGATTATGAGGAAACCTTTTCGCCGGTAGCCATGCTTAAGTCTATCCGGATTCTCTTGTCTATTGCTGCTCATATGGATTATGAGGTTTGACAAATAGATGTCAAGACAGCTTTCCTTAACGGAAGTCTTAAAGAAAACATCTATATGAAGCAACCAGAAGGATTTATTGCAAAGGGCAAAGAACATCTTGTGTGCAAGCTTAATCGGTCCATTTATAGATTGAAATAAGCTTCAAGATCATGAAACATCTGGTTTGATGAGGTAATCCAGTCTTATGGATTTATATAAAGTCAGATAAGTCTTGTGTATACAAGAGGAGTGACGGAAACATAGTGGTATTTCTTGTATTATACGTAGATGACATTTTGCTTATTGGCAACAATGTCAAAGTGTTGTCAGATGTAAGGGTATGGTTGTCCAAACAGTTTGATATGAAGGACTTGGGAGAAGCCGGACACATCCTTGGGATCAAAGTTATAAGGGATCACAAAAAAAGGATGTTGTGCTTATCTCAAGTTTCGTATATTGACACTATCCTAGCTCATTTTAGCATGCAAAACTCCAAGAAAGATTTTCTACCTTTTCGGCATGGAGTACCTTTATCTAAGGAGATGTGTCCTAAAACATCAAAGGAGATAGAGGAGATGAAGACAATTCCTTATACTTCGGCTGTAGGGAACCTAATGTATGCTATGTTATGTACGAGTCCGAATATCTACTTTGCCGTGGGCATGGTTAGCAGATATCAAAGTAATCCAGGACAAGGACATTGGACTACGGTAAAACATATATTAAAGTACCTGAAAATGACTAGAAATTATATGCTAGTTTACCAAGCAGATCATTTGCTCCCTATAGGTTACACGGATTCTGATTTCCAATCAGATAGGGATAACAGTAAGTCTACCTCGGGTTATGTGTTTACTTTGGGAGGTGGAGCCGTAGTATGGAGGAGTATCAAGCAAAAATGTATCGTGGACTCCACCATGGAAGCTAAGTATGTGGCAGCCTCTGAGGCAGTCAAAGAAGTTGTATGGCTCAGGAACTTCTTGATGGACTTAGAGATGATTCTTGGTTTGCCCAAAGCTATCACAATTTATTGTGATAATAGTGGTGCAGTAGCAAATTCAAAGGAACTACGAGCCCATAAGGCAAGTAAACACATTGAGCGTAAGTACCACCTGATATGAGACATCGTAAAGCGAGGAGAAGTTGTTGTCGCCAAGATTACATCAGCAGATATCCTGACAGATCTTTTTACTAAGGCCCTTCTAGCGAAAGCTTATGATAGGCATGTTGAGGGGATAGGAATCAGATGTATGACAGTTTGAATGGCAGCATAGTCTTTTAGTATAAGTGGGAGATTGTTTGAATGTATACTATAAGCCTAGCTTTTGTATGAACATCTATTTTGAATAAGAATCACAGTGGTCATGTGTTTGCATTTTATATTTGTTATATATGCAGTTGTCTGTTACTTTACATTGTAGATAACATGGTGTGTGGTGTCACACAGAAAATCATGTTATCAGTGCCTTGTAAAGTATAAGTGGTGGCTCACAAATTGGATTTGGACAAACCATTGGAACGGTTGTAGTGTAATTTAGTATTAGTCTATCTTGGCTATAGAATTACACTAGTGCACTTTGTGTCTATTGTGCAGGACCGTTTTGAGGTTGTTCGATTTATACTGACTATATAATCGAACAAGACCTCGGTTATTATGGATGTACATGCTCTTAATTCCGATATAATAATGGGCACATGTACTTAATATTTATTTCTTTAATTTATCAATGGGCAAGATTTATTCGTTAAATCAATAGGCTCGGTAAATTAGGAAATAATATTATTTATATGGTGTGTCATTGATTATAGAAGGAAACTGTGTCCTAATTATTTAGGATGATGATGTTAAATATTGAAAATTCGAGGGCTTAAAATGTTAAAAACTGAAAACTAAGGGCCTAGTTAGAATTATCCGAATTTGGAAGGCCTTTTTACAAAAGAGCCAAAAAAACAAATAAAACCCCTAACCTCCCTTTTATTTCTCTTCCCTGTTTTCTTTTCCATCCCGACTCTCTTTGTTAGACGCCCGACGCCGAAAGGTCCTCGACGGTTTTTCCTCCTCACGATTTTCTTCTTCCCTTGAGCGTCGACGCCGAGCCTGCCCTTACCGTCGGTGACCGTTGCCATCTCCTTTGTGAGAGTGACGTTGCAGTCCTCATCGCGTGATCCGTACCCTAGCTTCAATCGTCAGTGCCCGCTCTTCTCTCGCGATCGCTCCTCACCACAATCTCAGTTCCTAAGCAATTTGCTCGATCTCGTCAAAGAAGAAGAGGGCTTGCTGTTGGTGCAAGTTGCATCAATGATATTCCTCTTTAAGTGTTTTAATGTTTGACAATACACTTAAGTCAGTATACAATGAATAGACAAAGGGGAGAAAAAGTAAAGTAACCAAAGCTGAGGAAAAGTCCTAGTTAAACTAGGCATCGAAACCCTAAGTCCCAGCGAAAGGCTGCTGGGCACCTAGCGAAGGGCTGCTAGGTATCATAACCTAAAGACCTAGCGAAGGGCTGCTAGGCACCTAGCGAAGGGCTGCTAGATATCATAACCTAAAGACCTAGCGACGGGCTGCTAGGCACCTAGCGAAGGGCTGCTAGGTATCGTAACCTAAGACCTAGCGAAGGGCTGCTAGGCACCTAGCGAAGGGCTGCTAGGGAATGAAGACCTGGCGAAGGACTGCTAGGCACCTGGCGAAGGATTGCTAGGTAATGAGTCTTGGTCCAAGGGACTGAGCAACTTAGCTGATCGATGACTAAGGACAGGAGTAGAGACGGGTCGGGGTACGGGCGTCTCGAGATCCAGAGTAATCGAAGGCTAAGCAAAAGTCTATCCGAAGGACTGGGTGGCAACCATCTCCTGAAAGGAGTAGGTGAAGGGCGAGTTCTCGGGGATTGGAACTCGTGCCGGTTCGACCTAGGGTTTCGTGTAAATCCAAAGTCCGAACCAAGTCCTTAAGGCTAACATTATATGTATCTATGCTTTGTGTTTGTGTATCTTGCAGGTATCAAGAACCGGAGGCAAAGCAGAACAAAAAACATGGTTTGCAGGCTTTAAGGGGGGCGCCCCCAGCAGGGGGGCCGCCCCCATGCAGCCAGGGCGCCCCCAGCAGGGGGGGCGGCCCCATGCAGCCAGGGCGCCTCCAGCAAGGGGGGCGCCCCCAGACTGTACTAAACAAGCAGGAAACGTGTTGTATGCAGAACATGTGTCAACCGGGGCGCCCGGAGCGTCCGGGGCGCCCGGATTAGTAGTTGTTTTGCTGTTTCGAAGCCAGAACACAGGATAAGGCTCCACGGGGGCGCCCGGAGTATCCGGGGCGCCCTGGTCAAAGATCTTATCCCCTGCGGCGAGGTAGGCGCAAGGATAAGGTTTGACCGAGTCTTCCGGGGCGCCCCCAGCGTCCGGGGCGCCCCCAGGAGGCCTATATAAGGGGCTTCGACCCCTCAGCTTCAGACACGACTTCCAAGTACTGTTCTGATCATTCCGACCGACGACAACGCGCTAGAAACGAGGCTCTACGACCGGGAGGCTCCAGGAGGAGGTGCGCGGCACTTCGGAGGTCCAGATTGGCCGAGCTTCATACTTTTTCTCGTTGGTTTGCTTTTTAATTACTGTACTTAAATTTCTATATTATTGCTTGTAATTCTGCACTGTAAGTCGGGTTTCTCCGCCTCCGGAAAGTCCGAAAAGGAGACCAATAGTGGACGGGCATTCCCGTGCATAGGCCTTGGATGTACTGACCCTGGGGGGTCGGGAACCAAGTAAAAATCCGCTGTGTCACTGTCTTGTTTCTTTTCGTTCTATTTATTTTCCGCTGCGCTACTAATACTCTGAGTCTAGAATGAAAGTATTACGAGATTTCCACGAAAGATTTTCAAGGTCAATATTCACCCCCCCTCTATCGACGGTACCGGTCCTACAATTGGTATCAGAGCCGAGCCGCTCTTCACCGGACTAACCGCCGACGGAGCAACGACGCCAGGAGTTGAGGGGGAGCCCATGGGTGAATCAGGTACATTTTTTTAATGTCTAATTTTAAATTGCATATTATTTGTTTCACGTGCAGGGAGAGAGGGCACTACAAAAATCAGTGTCCTACTCGTAAGAATCGTTCGTCACCGGCGGCAAAGGAGGTACCAGCGCCAGGAAACCGGAGGGACAAAAGTCACGTACAATGCTTCAAATGCAAGAAATACGGACATTACAAAAACAAGTGTCCGGTGAAGGTACGTAAGATTTACGTTCCAAAAGTTTTACAATTTCCTGCACTGCCTTTAGATAATTCAGTTAATTTTTCTGATAAATTAAATTTACTGGATAGTAGATTAAATATTTTGCATGAAAGATTAGAAAATACGGATATGATTAAGATATCCAAAATTAACTGTTTAATTATTAATATCAATTCAATAATTGCTAAAATTAACTCTGATAATTTATCTGATAAAATTAATCCTGATAATTTATCTGATAAAATTAATCTTGATAATTTATCTGATAAAATTAAACCTGATAATTTATCTGATAAAATTAATTCTGATAATCTTAATTCAGACAAAATTAATCCTAAGGATAATTCGGAATTCAAATTTGAAAATCCTAAGGATAAATCCGAATTCAAATCTGAAAATCTCAAGGATAATTCAGAAATTAATTCTGAAAATCTTAAAGATAATCTAGAGATTAATGTTAAAAATATTGAAAATATATCTGAGGATAATTTTGAAGATAAAATTCTCCTAGATAATAATTTAATTATAGATAATATTAAAGATTATTACAAAACATTAATTAGTGACCCAAATTACTCCACCTACTGTGAGAATATTGAAAAATCTAATCTTGAGGAGGAGATAGAATTTTCTAAGATAAAGGCCATAATCAATAAAAATTACAAAAACTCAAATAAATCAAAATTATTAGAAAAACTTGAAAAGAAAGATAAAGATGAAGAAGAAATTTTTGAAATAATGAAAATGATGAATTTAAACCCACAATTATTAATTAATCATTATAACCTTAAAAAAAATTCAGATTAAATTAAATTAAATCCAAATTAAATTCAAATTAAATCTTAATTAAATCCTAATTAAAATTCAAATTAAATCCTAATTAAATCCTAATTAAAATTCAAATTAAATCTTAATTAAATCCTAATTAAAATTCAAATTAAATCTTAATTAAATCCTAATTAAAATTCAAATTAAATCTTAATTAAATTCTAATTAAATCTTAATTAAATCCTAATTAAAGTCAAATTAAATCTTAATTAAATCCTAATTAAATTCAAACTAAATCTTAACTAATTCTTAATAATTTAAATAAATTCAAATTAATTAATTCTTAATAATTCTAGTTTAATTCAATTAAATTCGAATTAATTCAACTAATTTAATTAAAATTCAATTAAATTCGAATTAATTCAAATAATGTAAGTAAAATTCAATTAAATTCAAATTAATTCAAATAAACTTAATTAATTCAATTTACTCCAATTAAAATTTGACTTTAAATTCAAACATCAATTAATTCTCAATTAAATCCAATTAAATCTTAAATAACATAAACTCGAACTAAAACTAAAACCTTACCCAAACCGCAACAATTAAAATTAATAAAATTAAATATGTCAAAGTGGGTTGACATATTCGCCGGTTCACACGACATGTATCAAATCGGGAATTTGATACATTGTAGAAACTTAAATAAAATTATCTGACTTGTTTGACTCATGCACAATTGCCATGACATGCATTTGCTATTCTTTTAAAATATATGACATGTCATGCATATTTAAATTCATGCATATTCAAAATTATTAGAATATTTTCATAAAAACATATTTTTAAAATAGTGGTTCAACATAATAATGTTTTTATGGAATTCATGCTTGTCTGTTTGATCATATATATTATACATTTTTCCAAAAATATATCTTTTCAAAAATTTGTTTGACTCACTCTATTAGACACAAGCCTCTTAGGACAACACTAAAGTTCCTTAAGGCACTTAGATAGAGTCAAACGGTATCGGGTACAGGGGGAGTACTTTTCATTCAAAAATTTGCACTTTAAAAAAAATTACTATTATTTGAAAATACTTTTCAAAAATTAAGCTTTAAATCGTTATCACATGTGTTTTTCGAAAAAAAAGAGATTTATGTTGTAAAATTACCTGTCTTGTTTGATTTTGATAAACCCTAAAGACACAGAGGAAAGTCCACTTCATAATCTACATGGACTCCTAGGACGTGTCAAATTTAGGGGGAGTCTAAATCAAACTTCTGAAATAATTTTGTTAAATTAATTGTTTTGAAATTATTAAATAACTTCCTTAATTTGAATCAACCCTTAAGACTTAGAGGAAGAGTACTTGTGGTCAACAAGCTTCCCAGGACTAGGTCAAGTTTAGGGGGAGATCAAATTAAAAGAATTATTAAATATATCAAATGTTTTCATGCGCGGTATTTTCAAATCCTGTTGAAAACATAAGTATTCTTTCAAAATAGTATCAATTCTAAAAAAAATACTATTATTTTCAAAAATTCATCTGTTTTTTTAAATAATATCTTGAGTTTTGGAAATCTTCCAGGACACTTAGGAAAATGTTCTTGTAGTCAACAAGGTTTCCTATGATTGTGTCAGACTGGAAGATAAACCAAATCAAGTAATATCACTTTAGAATCTTTATATTTTTCAAAATTAACTTACATCTTATTATTCTGTGACTTATGAAATTTTTTATATAATATTTACTTGGGTTGGAAAACTTCCAGGACACTTAGGAAAATGTCCTTGTAGTCAACAAGGGTTCCCAGGATAGTGTCAGACTGGAAAATTAACCAAATAAAGTCAAATATTATGTTTTCAAAAGTACTTATGTCTTTCAAAGCCAAATATTATTTCAAAAGTACTATCATTTTTTTTCAAAATTCTACTAATATTTACTTGACCTTGAAAAATATTATGTTTCATAAAACACTTATTTTCGAAAAACAGTTAGTATTTGCAAAATAGGCATAACATTTATATTTTCTAAAATAACATTCTTTCAAAAGTTATGTATTTTCCAAAAGTACTTAATTATTCAAAAATTCAATATATTTTCAAAGGTACTTATATTTTCAAAAATTACATAATTTTTTTTGCAATATATTGGGTTCAAAAATTTTGCACTAAGTATTTTCAAAAAGAACCAAAGTTTTTAATGTTGGTGCAAGTATTTTATTTTTGATGTATGACAAAGGGGGAGAGATGTGTGCATAAGTTAGAAAAAATTTTCCCCGAAGATCAAAAATGTAGTTTCAAAACCTATATCAGTTTTTTTCATTTTTACCCCAAGGATGGTAAGTTAGCCCCTTAAACCAATCTAACTTAAGTTATTGTCAAACATCAAAAAGGGGGAGATTGTTGGTGCAAGTTGCATCAATGATATTCCTCTTTAAGTGTTTTAATGTTTGACAATACACTTAAGTCAGTATACAATGAATAGACAAAGGGGAGAAAAAGTAAAGTAACCAAAGCTGAGGAAAAGTCCTAGTTAAACTAGGCATCGAAACCCTAAGTCCCAGCGAAGGGCTGCTGGGCACCTAGCGAAGGGCTGCTAGGTATCATAACCTAAAGACCTAGCGAAGGGCTGCTAGGCACCTAGCGAAGGGCTGCTAGGTATCATAACCTAAAGACCTAGCGACGGGCTGCTAGGCACCTAGCGAAGGACTGCTAGGTATCATAACCTAAAGACCTAGCGACGGGTTGCTAGGCACCTAGCGAAGGGCTGTTAGGTATCGTAACCTAAAGACCTAGCGAAGGGCTGCTAGGTATCATAACCTAAAGACCTAGCGACGGGCTGCTAGGCACCTAGCGAAGGGCTGCTAGGTATCGTAACCTAAGACCTAGCGAAGGGCTGCTAGGGAATGAAGACCTGGCGAAGGACTGCTAGGCACCTGGCGAAGGATTGCTAGGTAATGAGTCTTGGTCCAAGGGACTGAGCAATTTAGCTGAGCGATGACTAAGGACAGGAGTAGAGACGGGTCGGGGTACGAGCGTCTCGAGATCCGGAGTAATCGAAGGCTAAGCAAAAGTCCATCCGAAGGACTGAGTGGCAACCATCTCCTGAAAGGAGTAGGTGAAGGGCGAGTTCTCGGGGATAGGAACTCGTGCCGGTTCGACCTAGGGTTTCGTACAAATCCGAAGTCCGAACCAAGTCCTTAAGGCTAACATTATATGTATCTATGCTTTGTGTTTGTGTATCTTGCAGGTATCAAGAACCGGAGACAAAGCAGAACAAAAAACATGGTTTGCAGGCTTTAAGGGGGGCACCCCCAGCAGGGGGGGCGCCCCCATGCAGCCAGGGCGCCCCCAGCAAGGGGGGCGCCCCCAGACTGTACTAAAGAAGCAGGAAACGTGTTGTATGCAGAACAGGTGTCAACCGGGGCGCCCGGAGCGTCCGGGGCGCCCGGATTAGTAGCTATTTTGCTGTTTCGAAGCCAGAACACAGGATAAGGCTCCACGGGGGCGCCCGGAGCATCCGGGGTGCCCTGGTCAAAGATCTTATCCCCTGCGGCGAGGTAGGCGCAAGGATAAGGTTTGACCGAGTCTTCCGGGGCGCCCCCAGCGTCCGGGGCGCCCCCAGGAGGCCTATATAAGGGGCTTCGACCCCTCAGCTTCAGACACGACTTCCAAGTACTGTTCTAATCATTCCGACCGACGACAACGCGCTAGAAACGAGGCTCTACGACCGGGAGGCTCCAGGAGGAGGTGCGCGGCACTTCGGAGGTCCAGATCGGCCGAGCTTCATACTTTTTCTCGTTGGTTTGCTTTTTAATTACTGTACTTAAATTTCTATATTATTGCTTGTAACTCCGCACTGTAAGTCGGGTTTCTCCGCCTCCGGAAAGTCCGGAAAGGAGACCAATAGTGGACGGGCGTTCCTGTGCATACGCCTTGGATGTACTGACCCTGGGGGGTCGGGAACCAAGTAAAAATCCGCTGTGTCACTGTCTTGTTTCTTTTCGTTCTATTTATTTTCCGCTGCGCTACTAATACTCTGAGTCTAGAACGAAAGTATTACGAGATTTCCACGAAAGATTTTCAAGGTCGATATTCACCCCCCCCTCTATCGACGGCACCGGTCCTACACTTGCGTGTGGGCTAATTGGTAAGGTCTGATCTGCGCATTTCTCCTTTGTTGATGAATTGTTGTTGAATCTGTTGAGATTAAAGTGGATGAGTACGGTTGGGTTGAGTTATAGTACAACAATATGGAATTGGTGCTGTGGTGGATTAGTTTGTTTCTGTTTGGTTTTGTTTCATCCAAACCTAAGGTGTTCTATAGCAAAACTATTTCGTTCATGGTCACGTTTCCTCCCAGCATATACTTGTTTATAAATTTCATCAATTTTACTCTGCTTGCATGTCTCAGCTCCAACTGTGTAGATAAGTTTGCTTTGACTAACTATAAATGCATTGAAAGAGTACTTATACAAATTATAAGGGACTAGAAAATGATGTATATTGTTTTAGGTATGGTTTTCTTGTAAAGCTTTTTGCATTTATATTAGGCGATTTCATTCGTCGTGAACATTTGTTATTAATACATTTGATTTGGAGATGCATCTATCCTCTGCTACTGTGAGCAACATTTGGATAATAGGTTTGATTAGGTGGAAGAGGTTAATTAAGTGAATCGTTAACTAATTAGATATATCTTGATTAACTAGGGTAATCATCGTATTAGTTGGATTTTTAATTAATTAATATGTTGATTAATTAATTGATAGGTGGGTTAATGATTGATACTTAATCGAGTGAAGTGGTGAGATTTGAATTAAGTAGATGTTGCAATTGGGATTCGTCGTAATCATGTTTAGTATTTTATTTAGCTAATTTATCAATTTTATAATTAGCTAAACTTTATCATTGATACAGGACCTTGATTCGGACGTTCGCTTAGCTTTATTTCTGCTAAAAGACGTTAAAGGTTTTGCAATATTTAAATTTTAGTTATGGTTATCATTAATATTGATATAAACTGAGTGGTTGTGGATTTTGCTTACTATTGTGATGCCAACCGTGTGTGTCTGAGCTATATTTATGTGGAGTGTATATATTATTTGTCCCAACTTGTCCACCGTACAGGAGAAATGCTATCCGATTTTCGAGTAAACATGTGCCTCTGGGGGCGTGACAGATGATGTCCCCTCGAGGATCTCATAAGGATTATCATGTAAATCCTGCAGGTAGACTTGGTCCGACATGATAATGAAGTTGTAATTAAATTGTCAGAAATTTAATTAATTAACGGGCATGCGATATCTTTAACACAAGGAAATAATGTACACATAATAAGAAGGAGCTCATATTTTGTTATGGGGTTGGTGCAGTAGTTCAATAATAACCTATTAGTGGAGCGAGTTATTATTAACGGGTCGGGTTAAAGATCCGTTAGGAGACCAAAACCAACTCCTCCTTATGGTCCCTATTGTAGCCTATAAATAGCCTCTTAAACCATCATGAGAAGCTCTAACCCAATTCTATTTCTCACTCTCTCTCTCTCTCTCTCCTAAGGCTTGCGGTGTCGGCTACACAAGAAGGAGGGGTGGCAACACAAGGAGAGGGAAAGCCATCTTCTTCTTCTCTTCTCTCCCTTGTTGGTGTGCGGCTAGGTCCAAAAAGGAGATGGGAGAACTCCTCTCTTCTTCCTTTGGGCGTGTGCAGTCTGGCCCTGATTGTTGTTTTGGTGTTGACAACGATTTTAGTTTAGGAGGATGATTATGATATGGAAAATCCTAATCTGGGAGATTAGGTGGATTATGATTAAGTCCTGATCGAGGATTAGGCATGATATGGAAAACCCTAACCTGGGAGGTTAGGTGTGATGATTGTGATGATTATGATTAAGTCCTGATCGAGGATTAGGCATGATATGAAAATCCTAACCTGGGAGGTTAGGTGTTGAAAATCCTAGCTTGGAGGGCTAGGTGTGGAAAATCCTAACCTGGGATGTTAGGTGTTGGAAAAGTCCTAATTCGGAAGGGTTGGGTGAAAAGTCCTAGCTTGGAGGGCTAGGTGAAAAGTCCTAACTTGGAGGGTTATGTGCAAATTCCCAACTTGGAGAGTTAGATGGAAAAATCCTTAGCTTGGAGGGCTAAGGTGGATGAATCCCTAGCTTGGAGGGCTGGGTAGAGTCACTGGATCGGTCTGGTGACCGATTAGGGACTGTTGGCACGCTGCTCCTTAGTGGATCGGTCTGGTGACCGATCCAGCTATGTCTGATCGGACTGGTGACCGATCAGGGAGCGCACAGTGAGATTGGGAATCTACTGTGTGGCTCCTGATCGATCCGGAGACCGATCAAGGAGCAGGCTGCTTCCTTGCTGTCTTGCTCCTGATCGGTCTGGCGACCGATCAGGGAGCAAATAGTGAGTGAGTTCCCTTGCTGATCAGAGCCTTGGATCGGTCCGGTGACCGATCAGGAATCTTGGGTTTGATTAAAAAGTAACTGTTCATCTGTTTTGATCGGTCTGGATGACCGATCAGGATCCAATCTGATCGGTCTGGTGACCGATCAGGATCCACCCTGATCAGTCTGATGACCGATCAGGCGTGTATAGCTACGAGAGCTGGGAATCCCAGCAAAGCAGTGGATCGGTCTGGTGATCGATCCACACACCCTGGATCGGTCCGGTGACCGATCACTTTAATTCAAATTTCACTGTCAGACGTCGTCAGAGCGTCTGATCGTATCCGATTTGCTGATGTATGTGATATGCTTTGTGATCTTCTGCTCTAATGCTCTGATTGAGTTTTAGGTGACAGGGGAGGATTCAAACACTCAAGGAGAAGTCAAAGAGTGCTTTCCTTGGAGCAGGTTTGTCCCTTTTCCCATCTCAGGTTGCAACGGCGAGCTGCGGACTGGAGCTAAGACTGGAGCTTGACTGAGGAGCTCAGTGAGTCCAGAGATAGCTCAGTAGAGGCTGGCGTTGGCAGAGGAGTAGCTGGGAGCTACAGAGATGGTGTCACCTGTCGCTTGGCGGAGAAACAAAAGGAATGCGAGAGCTGACTGTGATGTAGATGATTTATCAGATTCAGTTTTGAAAACCTGTGTGCTCTTGTGTTCTGCTGGAAGAAGCTTGCTGTTCTTGAGTTCTTCATCCATTCTAAGCAAGCTATTGAGGAGCAATCATCATACTCGAGCGCTTGAAGGAGAAAACAAGAAGCTTGGAGTCCGACAGTGGGAAGACACGAAGCAGACAGGGGTCTGCGTGAGATCGCCATTGGGTGGAGCTCGGGAAGCTTGCTGTGTTTAATCCTTGCTAAGTGTTTGAGTAAGATCTTTCTTGTTGTTGTTTCATTGTGCTCATTATATATCATTGTTTGAAACACACTGTGGAGAGGTTTCTCCACCGAGAAGGAGGTTGCTTCATATCCGGTGTTAACCGGGGCTTGATCTGCCGACGATCAAGGGATCGCCCACCTCAAGGGCACGCCAAGGAGTAGGGGCAAGTTATCCCCGAACCTTGTAAACCCTCCTTGTTAGCGATCTTGCTAGTTGTGTGTGTTTTGCTCTCATTTGTTTTTCTGCATACTCTGTTTTTCATTCTTTCGCTGTGCTACTGATATTTGAGTTGCAGAAATCGTGATAAGTTTTCAAGGGGCAAGCGATTGTCTATATTCACCCCCCCCTCTATAGCCATCTCGTTCCCAACAATATCAAGAGGTAAAACAAGAGGTATAACTTGTTTTCTTGTTCTAGTTTTAATTGTATTTATGTTTTTTCTAGACCCCGAAATCAAACACAAAAATCGACGATCAAACATCGTCATCTATTCCGCACAGAATTGACAAAGGAGTTAGATTGCTTGAACAACAAGTTTGTTCAAGCGATCACTTATAGTACGATGATGAAAAAAAGGTTATTCGGAAAGTTTCTTTCCATCCGGATTATTTCTAATCAATAGAAAATTTTAATCTGGGGATATGGAGAGCAATCTAACCGAACGGGAAACCAACACACGTTGAGCCTGAAGTCCTCTGATTTCAGGCTCACATTGGGGCTGAAATAATAAATAAATATGATTTCAGGCCCTCTGCTAACCAAAATAGCTCTGATTTCAGACCCTCTACTAACCAAAATAGGAATATTCTTTTCCAAATTATAAATAAATATGTATAATATAAACATATAGAAATAAAAATTAGTGGTTATAGATGTTAAATCTAAGAAATAAAAATAAAAGATATTAAAATAAAATTATAAATGTGGAAAAAACTAACATAGATAATAAGATATAAAGATAAAAAAATTAAGATATAAAGAAAGAAATACAAAATATAAGTTTAGACACCACAAAAACCTATAATTGAAATTAAGATATAAAGAAAATATGAATATAAAGAAAGAAATATAAAATATAAATAAATACATATAATTTATAGAGTAAAAATATTTTGAAAATGGGGAAAAAATGAGTCCACGTTGGCCTGAATTGCTCTGATTTCAGGCCCAATTTGGGCCTGAAATCAGAGGATTTCTGGTCTTCTGCTAACCAAACTAGGAATATTCTTTTCCAAATTATAAATAAATATGTATAATATAAACATATTGACAAATATTAAGCAAATATATAAAGTGATAAAGCAAAAAACATGAAGTTATAAATATAAAATATATAAACTATACAGTATATATAATTAGTGATTATAGATGTTAAATCTAAGAATATCCTAGCTACAACTGATGCTGGATTATTCTGTGTCAAATGATACGGTATGAGAAATTCATTGATATTCACTAGAACTAAGTTTAGATACCACAAATATCATCTCCTAGCTCAACTCTATCTAGTGATATCGAGTAGTGAGAAATCCAAATATCCTAGTTCCATCAGTGGGTTTCCACCGAAACCCACTGATGGACCTACAAAAGTTCTATTGCAAAAAATTCTGAAATTATGAGTTGATGGGCTGCAAGGAATCAAAGTTTGCTATACATTATGGATTTAGGTAGTCTCCAAATATTGTTCGATAATAAGATATATTTAAACTCATTTCAAGTTTAAACAAATGTAAGCCTGTCTTGATCATACCTGAGTATTTCAATAAAATTAGAGGATTTTGTCAAAACTTGTAGAATTATATAAAAGATTAGACTATAAATAATTAATTTAATAAATCATGATTAAATATTATAAAAAATATTTTTAAAATGAAAAAAATAATCTACGTTGGGCCTGAGGTCCTCTGATTTCAGGCCTACGTTGGGCCTGAAATAATCTGATTTTAGGCCCTCTGCTAACCAAAATAGCTCTGATTTCAGACACTCTGCTAACCAAAATTGAAATATTCTTTTCTAAATTATAAATAAATATGTATAATATAAACATATAGAAATAAAAAATTAGTGGCTATAGATGTTATATCTAAGAAATAAAAATAAAAGATATTAAAATAAAATTATAAATGTGGAAAAAAACTAAAATAGATAATAAGATAAGAAATAAATATAAGAAATAAATATAATTCAAATAGAAATAAATTTTAAATGAAACAAATAATTAAGATAGATAATAAAAAAATATTTTTAAAATGGAAAAAAAATATGAGTCTACGTTGGGCCTGAAGTCCTCTAATTTCAAGCCCACGTTGGGCCTAAAATAATTATATTTCAGGCCTATGTTGGGCATGAAATCAGAGGATTTCAGACCCTCTGCTAACCAAACAAGGAATATTTTTTTTCTAAATTATAAATAAATATGTATAATATAAACATATAGATGAAGACTAAAAAAACATGAAGATATAAATATAAAATATATAAACTATAAATAAATAATTATTGGTTATAGATGCTTAATCTAAGAAATAAAAATAAAAAATATTAATTATTCAATTACAAATATGGGGAAAAAACTAACATAGATAAAAAGATATAAAGATAAGAAAATTAAGATATCAAGAAAGAAATACAAAATATAAATTTGGACACCACAAAATCCTTTAATTTAAATTAAAATATAAAGAAAACACCACTATAAAGAAAGAAAGATAAAATATGAATTAATACATATAGTTTATAGAGTAAAAATATTTTTATAGAGATAAATACATAATAAATAAAAATAAAATAAAATTAGAGTAAAAATTATTTTATAGAGTAAATATTTTTATACAATTTATAATGATAAGAAAATTAAGATAAATCCCAGATAAAGTATAGTATAAATTAGAAATACATAATAAATAAAAATAAAATAAAAAATTAATAGATATAAGAAATAAGGCCCGCATTAGTCTTGAAATTTGGGGAGATCAAGCCCAGCATTGAGCAAGGTGTATAGCATCTTGTGGAGCCTTGTGGTTCACAATCGTCTTCTTCCTCCCGTTTTCTTCGCAATTGAAGGTACCGTATTTTCCTCCATTGGAGCCGTGTGGTTAACGTCCTCATCATCGGACCAGTGGGATTGTACTTACCTTTGTATTTAGTTTTTTATTTCACTTATGGCTTTTCACCTAGAGTTAGCGATAGTCTTTACTGACGGACCGAATCTGAGCAGACCCTTTATCTACGAAATCTAAGTGTTAATTTTGTTTGTATGTCATTGCTATTTTATGGTTGCTAAGTTTGGGATGACATTAACAATCATCGTCAAAGCAAGGCGCTCCAAAAAAATCGACTAAACAGCAAGGTGCTGCTCAAAGCAAAAAAGGACAGTTGAGACTAGAAAAAAGCAAAATCCTTTACGATTATACAAGTTATGTCAACAAAGGATGAAGTAAAAGAATGAACTGGAAAAGTAGCCTTTGTCATTTCAAAAATTTTATTAATTATGTTCAACCGACAGCAGCATAAGAACAGTTGATTCAAGATACACTCTTTTCTTGGGTCCTCGACCTTCCAAATTGTTCTTTTGTAAAACCCCAGGTCCAGAATATGTTCGATAATTGGGATCAAGAAGAACATAGCTTTATCTTCCATGGAAAAAAGACTCAAATTCACAAAAGAAGATATTTCACTGATTCTAGGACTACCCGACATTGGAGAGATAGTCCAACTTGATTTAAATGAGGCCTCCTGTCACGCCCCCAGAGGTACATGCTTGCTCGAAAATCGGGCAGCATCTCCCCTGTACGGCGGACAATATGGGACAATAATACATACTATCTCACATATATAGCTTAGCCACATGCGGCTAGCATCACAACAATATATAAAAGACACACAACCACGCAGTTTATAATAATTTAATGGGTGGCTTAGCCACCTTAAAATATAAAAGAAACAACAATCCAAAGAGAACTCGAATGTCTCTGATAACAACAAAACCGGTCCAAATACACGAAAACAAATAAAAGGCTAAACTCACCAAGTGCCGAAAACAAAACACCCGAGCCAAAACGGAAACAACTCAAACTGGGGACTGGCAACTGGATCCTCTCCTGGCTCCAAGAGATATGTCTACCTGCTATCTGAAACAACAAAAAGGAAAGCAGGGGTGGTGAGTCCGGGCGGACTCTGCGGGTATATGAGTAGACAATAAGCATGGCATAAGACAAGATAACCAAGTAGAGATTCCAATAGGGTACAGTCCATAAGGAAATATAGAAACCTAATCATGCATATGTAAATCGACATGGTATAAAGTCCGAATAATGACTAAGCAGGTATAGAACAACTCAACAACAATAATATCAAGATATACATGCATGTCAAACATGTGCAACAATCATAGCTCATATAAGTGCATTAAACACAAGCAAATGCATAAAAGAAATACGTATGCACATGATGCAATGACATGTGTCACCCCTGACGCCAGTCAAGCCGTCAACACATCCCATCTGTGTGACCGAGTGGGTAGGGCTGTGACAACTGTACCACTCCAACAATAAAATACCACATAAGGCGTGGTTAAGTGGACAGGATGTTGGGGAGTCTACACTCCAGACCCCGGTACATCGGGGGAGCTATCAACAACTACAATATCCCTCTAAAAACAACGGTGAGGGTGAGCCACCAACGGCTCTAACATCCCTCTAAAACAACGGTGAGGGTGTCACTGTTAGGCATAACAGGACAAACACTCGCACTCTAACCACTACCATGACAACATATGGTTGAGTGAATCGAGCAACAATATGACTAACGACGGCTTAACCAAATGTAAGCCAACAGTCGTTAGTATGCAACATGCAAGTATGGTGCATGATATACGATGCACGAACAACCGGAGAAACAACGATGCAATAAAATCCAACGAGTATACGATGCATCAATACAACCAATCCAGAAAACGCAAACCAACGATTATGCACCTACACTACTAGGTAGGGTATTTCTAATGCCAAATAAACCTATTTGTGTATAATGGACCTCTAAGTACTCGCGTACAAGAGGTACCTTTCAGAATAGAAAACCAACAGGGACTGTACGGATACGAATTTGGAATACTCAAAGATCAACAAAGAGTAAGTCTCAACGACGATATTTAAATAACAAACGACAAAAAACAAGGTCAAGCAACCTATCAAACATAATATAGCCATGCTTTTAAGGTAAAGAAAACTACTTGAGTACAAAGGAGAAATACTCACCTTTTATTGAAGAATTCCGTAAACGAGGACCTTTCACGATCAACTGAACGAGTACGAATCAAAGTCCTGTATCAAAGGATACTATGTTTAGCTATTTACACGATACGACAATATGCTAAACTACCAATAACCAAAGTCAAAATAAATCTTAATCACAATATCTACTTTATAGAATTTTTAAATAAATAATGAGTTCTCTCTTAGTTAGATTTGAATCCCAACCCCCATACGGTGCTTGTTTCCTATATGAACCAACTCATCTAACAAAACATTGAGGTATATCAAAGTAATCAAGATTAAACAAGTTTACCTTGACAAATCCATACACTGAGGTATATGGCATGGTTCAATACTAACTAAACACCTAATGCTACAACATAAACTGAGATTGAATGAAATATACAACTCCTCAATCTAACCCAAAGTAACAACTCAAAGCAACAACTCAATTCAACAAATGATTACCATTTGAACACAATAATCCAAGTCGAACTCAATTAATTACATTACTCACCATTTAATCTTATGATTCTTTATATTTTTCTAATCAAACTATCGTTAACCTAAAAAATCAACCATAATCATCATTATGTTCAATCCATCCTACTGCTCATCCACGTCAATGCGGAGCAAACCACTATCAACCAGAACCACCATTACTGATTAAGCCACACCAGTTGCACAACCAGTGAAACCTATTTCCTCTTACAAATTGCTTTCTAAGACCACACAAATTCAAACAACCCTTACCTGAGATCGTGCGCCGGCGTGGTCGTGCAGGTGAGATCGCCGTAGAGGAGAACTCGATTTCCTTCGCGCGAAGAGAGCACTCGGCTAGGGTTTGCGACATCGGCCGGCTCACGCAAGGGCGAAGGGGATCGCGCCTTAGGGATGCAGCGTTGTGGCTCCTCACGTGCGACGATGGAGGGAAACAAGATGGCGCCGGAGATGAAGGAGAGAATCAGAAGGAGGAGGAGAAAGCTAGGGCTGGCGGCGGTCGGCGGTCTCGAGGGAGAGGTTGCGGTTTCACGCAGGGAAAACTTGCGGCGGCAGTTATCGCAAGAGGAGAGGGAGGAAACCAGAAATCGGGGGAAAAAGAAGAATCGGGGAGAACTTAGGGCTTTTTAAGGTTTTATATTAATTTTGCATTTTTGCATAAAGGTCCACTAAGTTCTGTTAATCACAACAAAGCCCCTAAGTTTCGGTTTTTAGCCTTTCAACCCTCCAAACTTTCAGTATTTAACATTCTCCCCCACTAACAAAAATTTGGTCCCCAAATTTCACTAGCCAATCACAACAGATACTAGTTAACAACCAAAGAAGTCAACAACCCAAACTAGTCCACAACCACAAACCATAAACCGCAACGAGTACTGGTCAACAGTAAGAGAAATCAACAACCTAGATATAATATGAATACTAAACAAAAACCAACTATACGCACCTCAAGTAAATAGATGAGGATAGCGAGCTCTGAACATATCCTCGACCTCCCAAGTAACCTCCTCATCAGAGTAGTGTTGTCAACCAACCTTAACCCTGATTGCAAGTCAAATGCATTATCTATCATATTGGAAAATGTCCAATATCTCTCTAACGGTAGCTACCCAGTTACAAGCAGTGACCTACACGTAGATACCCTATAGCTCTTTAATATCTCGAAAAATCGATTCATCGCCTTGTTGTGCCTTCTCTCTGGTGAGCGTGTAAACCCGATCGATCTTTCGAACTAATGGTGGCATCGTCTGAAGAGGTAGTGACTGAATCATCTGAATTTCTGCTGTCTTCATAGTCTGAGGTGCTGGAGCTCCTATCGTCTGCTGAGTCTGATAACTTGTAGGTTCGACCATCTGCTGAGGCAAGTAAATTAAAGACTAATATGTTGGGCACAGCTGATCTTCACATAACTAATAACTAAAATAAACCCTATTCATACCATCTACTTGATTACATTTTCAGTAACAATGCGTTATTTCCTAACCTAATCACCACATAATCCTTCTTTTAATCAACCAGATTTTGTTGCCTGTCTCTTAAATACTCCAGAATACAATTGTACGAGCCTATAGAACAGATCTAGTGTTTAATAAGGTCAACCAGATTCTGTTGAACAAAAATAGACAAAAGCAGGAATATCAAGGCTGCTGTCTCCTAGTAATCTACAATTTTTTTTTTTTGCACAACTGTTTTCTTTCCGACAATGACTAACATGAATCTTGTACATGATTCAAGCAATCATGGCCTTTATGTTCCACGGAATGGCACGACAAGAAGAGCCATCAACCACACTATATATATCTATATATATACATATATATATTATTTTAAGATTGAGTAGAATTATTATTATTTTATTATTATTATATATATTTTTTTTTAACTGCATGGCCAAATAAAATAATATGTCCAATTACTTCATGTAATGTTTTGTCTACTCTTCATTTTGTCATGTCAATTTAATTTTCTACGGGTCCAAAGAACTCACATGTCACATCTATTAGATGTTGAGTTAATTTGTAGAGAATCATTTAGGGCTTTAACAATCAATTATAGAATATTAGTTGGACAATCAGAAAGTCATATAATTACAACCATTTCAGGCAGAAAATGATACCAACGATCAACAGTGATTCAATCATTGTTAACTTATCTAGAATTTTGAAGTGATGAACCTCTTTTGTTAAACTCCACTCAAACATAGACAACCTTATTCAGGAGTTCAGTTCCATTTGCGACAATTCTACAGAAGACCTTTGATAGGAATGCCATTTATTGCAAGGACTGAATTATAAAGATGGTTTATCATGTCACGCCATCATTTAATTTGCAACATCATGTCTTCTAGTTTAGTTTCATTTTCCACTTTTTGGATTCTGTTGCTTTTCGTTCTTGGTCTATTCTTCCAAGTGAACATAGAGAGTAATCTCATACAGAGAATATAACTTACAATGAGTAATATTATTAAACCGAGAGATGATTAACATAGGAGGAAAGGTATATTCCTATACTGAAACAGGATTAGATCAAAACTGAGAATAAATCTCCTATTCTCTAATCATATAATTGCCAAATCAAATACTACCTTGATTAATTGATTTTCTAAAATAGAATAAAAGGATATACCAAAATATTTTCATAGTCTAACACTTCTAGAATATTAAATCCCTAATATGCATTAGAACAAGAATAAATGAGGGAGGATTTGATGAATTGGAGATTGAAATTTTATATTTCTTTGTGAGTTAGCATGATCCAAGTATCATATCTGAACTGAAAATTCTTTGCATTCAGTAATACTCCTATAAACATATACTTAAAACTGTTTTTTTTTTAAATTTTTGTTTCTACAGCAAAGTAAACAGCTCGTGTTAATTGCCGCCAGTAATCTCTTTCATTATATAAACAATTATTATTGTATGTTTAATGGTGCCATTATATGTGACTTAAAAATTTAACTTCTTGACATGTATTGCAGAAAGAGACCAAAGATGACTCTTCTATGAAGCCAACTATATGACATATAAATCACTAGCTTCTTGTTGCCTTCTTACAAGTCATATAACTAATACCAGTTTCCTCATATCCTAAGGTTTTACAAGTGCTACAACAAATGAAAAAGAAAAGAAAAGAAAAGAACATACATTTAAAATGGTTTGGTTTCGCTATCCTCATATGAGAACTATAATTCGACACAAGCAAAATAAACAGAATTAGCTAGGGGAGGTGGAGGAAGACTAAGAAGTTTGTTAAACATAAGAAGATAGATCCCAAGTCAGTAATGCCATTTCTGCATAATTGTTATATTGTGAAACAAAGAATATTCCAGAGGCAAAATGGTGGAAAATATAGCTTGTTATTGTAGACAAAATTAGACATCTCTTAAGCTGCAAATTAAAGCATCTGGTTTTGAGTGGAAAACAAGCATAGGTGAAAAAGTGGTAATATTTTAAAATGAATGGCCTCATGACCTTTGGCATCTGAGATGATTTAGTGGTGATTCTAAAATAATGATATTGTTTGACAACTTGTTTTGTAAGTGACAGACAAGTGATGTATTCGGTAGCTAACCGGCATGGAAAAGGATACGTTCTATAGTCTGATGATAAATGCTAAAATGCACAGCCAATAACACTAAAATAGCAAACGGTTTTTAATCTGTCCATGTTTATTTCTTTGTTTAAGATAGCATGTGTAAATGTTACTTGCTGCATTTTATTTAGTATAGAACCTTTACTTCTGTGCATATTAACTATGATTAGATGGGGACAGTAAACACTATACAAAACCAGGAGGAAACGATTAATCAAGGAATCAGAAAGTGGAAGGCATAAACTATACCATCTAAGCTAACAGATAGATGTGCTTTCGTAATAAGACCAAAACATCACTGACCCTACTTGATCCAATTAAGCTTAAAAATTTACTGATTTGAGATTGTTGTTGGATTCAGATTTTTATAATTTCACTCAATTCAAGTGTTACCTTAGTAGATTTGAGTAGTCATATTTCCGACATGTTCAACAAGTATTTTGCTTAGGTATGTTTGCTATTCAACTAAGCCAACATGTGTCTATATAACCATTAATAATGTACGGTATACAACGGATAGGATAATTATGAAAGATATACCTAATCAATTTACTTGTCGCCTGGAGAAGTCCATCGCTGCCAAGTCCCAACACAACCATAACCAGAAAATGACTCCGGAAAATAAATCCGTAAAATACAGATAGATCTCGTAAAATAAAACAACTTCGTCAACCCTCAAGAAAAAGACTCCGCAAAAATAAACAAATATGTAACATACAGATTGACCTTGTAAAACAGCTCCGTAACCCCACAGACACCAAAACATCGCAAAACTTGGCTCTGATACCAAAAATTGTCACGCCCCCAGAGGTACATGCTTGCTCGAAAATCGGGCAGCATCTCCCCTGTACGGCGGACAATATGAGACAATAATACATACTATCTCACATATATAGCTTAGCCACATGCGGCTAGCATCACAACAATATATAAAAGACACACAACCACACAGTTTATAATAATTTAACGGGTGTCTCAGCCACCTTAAAATATAAAAGAAACAACAATCCAAAGAGAACTCGAATGTCTCTGATAACAACAAAACCGGTCCAAATACACGAAAACAAATAAAAGGCTAAACTCACCAAGTGCCGAAAACAAAACACCGGAGCCAAAACGGAAACAACTCAAACTAGGGACTGACAACTGGATCCTCTCCTGGCTCCAAGAGATATGTCTACCTGCTATCTGAAACAACAAAAAGGAAAGCAGGGGTGGTGAGTCCGGGCGGACTCTGCGGGTATATGAGTAGACAATAAGCATGGCATAAGACAAGATAACCAAGTAGAGATTCCAATAGGGTATAGTCCATAAGGAAATATAGAAACCTAATCATGCATATGTAAATCGACATGGTATAAAGTCCGAATAATGACTAAGCAGGTATAGAACAACTCAACAACAATAATATCAAGATATACATGCATGTCAAACATGTGCAACAATCATAGCTCATATAAATGCATTAAACACAAGCAAATGCATAAAAGAAATACGTATGCACATGATGCAATGACATGTGTCACCCCTGACGCCAGTCAAGCCGTCAACACATCCCATCTGTGTGACCGAGTGGGTAGGGCTGTGACAACTGTACCACTCCAACAATAAAATACCACATAAGGCGTGGTTAAGTGGACAGGATGTTGGGGAGTCTACACTCCAGACCCCGGTACATCGGGGGAGCTATTAACAACTACAATATCCCTCTAAAAACAACGGTGAGGGTGAGCCACCAACGGCTCTAACATCCCTCTAAAACAACGGTGAGGGTGTCACTGTTAGGCATAACAGGACAAACACTCGCACTCTAACCACTACCATGACAACATATGGTTGAGTGAATCGAGCAACAATATGACTAACGACGGCTTAACCAAATGTAAGCCAACAGTCGTTAGTATGCAACATGCAAGTATGGTGCATGATATACGATGCACGAACAACCGGAGAAACAACGATGCAATAAAATCCAACGAGTATACGATGCATCAATACAACCAATCCAGAAATCGCAAACCAACGATTATGCACCTACACTACTAAGTAGGGTATTTCTAATGCCAAATAAACCTATTTGTGTATAATGAGCCTCTAAGTACTCGCGTACAAGCGGTACCTTTCAGAATAGAAAACCAACAGGGACTGTACGGATACGAATTTGGAATACTCAAAGATCAACGAAGAGTAAGTCTCAACAGCGATGTTTAAATAACAAACGACAAAAAACAAGTTCAAGCAACCTATCAGACATAATATAGCCATGCTTTTAAGGTAAAGAAAACTACTCGAGTACAAAGGAGAAATACCCGCCTTTTATTGAAGAATTCCATAAACGAGGACCTTTCACGATCAACTGAACGAGTACGAATCAAAGTCCTGTATCAAAGGATACTATGTTTAGCTATTTACACGATACGACAATATGCTAAACTACCAATAACCAAAGTCAAAATAAATCTTAATCACAATATCTACTTTATAGAATTTTTAAATAAATAATGAGTTCTCTCTTAGTTAGATTTGAATCCCAACCCCCATACGGTGCTTGTTTCCTATATGAACCAACTCATCTAACAAAACATTGAGGTATATCAAAGTAATCAAGATTAAACAAGTTTACCTTGACAAATCCATACACTGAGGTATATGGCATGGTTCAATACTAACTAAACACCTAATGCTACAACATAAACTGAGATTGAATGAAATATACAACTCCTCAATCTAACCCAAAGTAACAACTCAAAGCAACAACTCAATTCAACAAATGATTACCATTTGAACACAATAATCCAAGTCGAACTCAATTAATTACATTACTCACCATTTAATCTTATGATTCTTTATATTTTTCTAATCAAACTATCGTTAACCTAACAAATCAACCATAATCATCATTATGTTCAATCCATCCTACTGCTCATCCACGTCAATGCGGAGCAAACCACTATCAACCAGAACCACCATTACTGATTAAGCCACACCAGTTGCACAACCAGTGAAACCTATTTCCTCTTACAAATTGCTTTCTAAGACCACACAAATTCAAACAACCCTTACCTGAGATCGTGCGCCGGCGTGGTCGCGCAGGTGAGATCGCCGTAGAGGAGAACTCGATTTCCTTTGCACGAAGAGAGCACTCGTCTAGGGTTTGCGGCATCAGCCGGCTCACGCAAGGGTGAAGGGGATCGCGCCTTAGGGATGCAGCGTTGTGGCTCCTCACGTGCGACGATGGAGGGAAACAAGATGGCGCCGGAGATGAAGGAGAGAATCAGAAGGAGGAGGAGAAAGCTAGGGCTGGCGGCGGTCGGCGGTCTCGAGGGAGAGGCTGTGGTTTCACGCAGGGAAAACTTGCGGCGGCAGTTATCACAAGAGGAGAGGGAGGAAACCAGAAATCGAGGGAAAAAGAAGAATCGGGGAGAACTTAGGGCTTTTAAAGGTTTTATATTAGTTTTTCATTTTTGCATAAAGGTCCGCTAAGTTCTGTTAATCACAACAAAGCCCCTAAGTTTTGGTTTTTAGCCTTTCAACCCTCCAAACTTTCAGTATTTAACACCTCCAACCCACTGTACTGTTGGTGCAAGATGCATCAGTGATGTCCTCCTCTAAGTGTTTCAATGTTTGACAATATGCTTAAGTCAGTGATACATTGAACAAGGGAAGGATGAGTGAAGAAAAGAGTACCAAAGTCCTAGTTAAGCTGGGCACGAAGTCCTGGTGAGTGAAGCTGGGCACAAAGTCTTGGTGAGTGAAGCTGGGCACGAAGATCTGGTGAGTGAAGCTGGGCACGAAGACCTAGTGAGTGAAGCTGGGCACTAAGTCCTGGTGAGTGAAGCTGGGCAAAAGTCCTGATGAGTGAAGTCAGGCACGAAGACCTGGTTCGAGGAATTGGGCACGAAGTTCTGGCCAAGGGTTGGGCACCGAAGTCCTGGACCTAGGGTTTGGACATGAAGTCTTGGTCTGAGGGATTGAGAAACTTAGCTGAAGGATGACTAAGGATAGAGACGGGTCGAGGGTCGGATGTCTTGAGATCCGAGAGTCTCGAAGGCTAAGCAAAAGTCCACCCGAATAGACTGGGTGGCAACCGTCTCCTGAGAGGAGTATGTTGAAGGCGCGTTCTCGGGGGTGGGAACTTAGGCGTCAGTTCGACATAGGGTTTCACGGAAATCCAAAGTTAGCACCATTTCGTTATGGCTAAGATTGTATATGTGTTTGCCTTATATTCATGTATCTTGCAAGTACCTAAAACTGAAGAGAAAGCAGACAAACAACCACAAAGAGGCTGAAAAACAGCTTCCCGGGCGCCCCTATTGCATCAGGCGCTTGAATGAATCAGGCGCCTCCTTCAATACAGGCACCCAATAAGGCAGGTTTATCAGCTTTGCGAGTTCAGCGCGAGGATGAGCTTTAACCAAGGTTTGTGAGGCGCCCCATAGCATCACGGGCGCCCTAGACAAGGCTATAAAAGGGGCTTCGACCCCTCAACTCCAGACACAACTTCTACGATCATTCTGAGCATTCCGAATGGAAGAAACGTGCTAACGACGAAGCTCTGCGACCAAGGAGGCTCCGGGAGGAAGTGTGCGACACTTCGGAGATCCAGATCTGCCGAGTCTTCGATTCTTTTCATTTGGTTTGATTTACTTTCCGCACTTAAATTTATTTAATATTTTGATTGTAAATTGTACACTGTAAGACGGGTTTCTCCGCCTCTGAAAAGTTCGGAAAGGAGACCATTAGTGGACAGACGTTCCCGTGCTTAGGCCTTGGATGTACTGACCCTGGGGTGTTGGGAACCAATTAAATCCCGTGTGTACAAGTCTCGTTGTTTTCTTCGTTCTTTCTATTTTCCGCTGCACTAACTCTGAGTCTAGAATGAAGATCCGAAAGACGAGTTTTTCTACGAAGTTTTCGCAAGATTTTTACGGTCGATATTCACTCCCCCTCTATCGATGGCACCGGTCCAACAAGTGGTATCAGAGCCTGGTCGCTCTTCAACGGACTAACAGCCGACAGAGCAAAGACGCCAGGTGTTGAGGGGGAGCCAGGGGTGAATCAGGTACGTTTTATTTTAAATGGCAGTGTTTAAATTTTATATTACATGCTTTAAGTGCAGGGAGAGAGGACACTATAAAAATTAGTATCCTACTCGTAAGACTCGAACTTCACCACCGGAAGCAAAGAAGGCACCAGCGCCCGGAGTCCAGAGGGATAAAAGTCAAATACGATGCTTCAAATGCGAAAAGTACAGACACTACAAGAATAAGTGTCCGACAAAGGTACGCAAAATCTATGTTCCTAGAAACTTTCAAATTCCTGTGCAATCATATGATAGTTTAAATAATTTTTCTGAAAAATTAAATTTACTGCATAGTCAAATTAACATTTTGCATGCCCAATTAGAAAATGTAGATATTGCTAAAGTATTAGAAATTAACTGTTTAATCCTTAATGTTAATTCAACAATTTCTAAAATTAATTCTGATAAAATTAATTCTGAAGTTAATTCTGAAATTAAATCTGATAAAATTAATTCTGAAGTTAATTCTGAAATTAATTCTGATAAAATTAATTCTGAGGATAATCCTGAAATTAACTCTGAAATTATTAAGGATAATTCTGAATACTCTGAAATTATTAAGGATAAATTTGAAATTCTTAAGGATAATCCTGAAATCAACTATGAAATTATTGAGGATAATTCTAAAATTAATTCTAAGGATATTTCTGAGGATAGTGGAGATGAAATCTTCTTAGATGATAATTCAATTATCAAAGTTTTAGATAATATTGAAGATTATTACAAAACAATAACTAGTGACCCAAATTTCTCCACCTACTATGAGTATATTGAAGGATGTGATTTTAATGATAAGGATGAGAAGGAAATTGAATTTTCTGAGATCAAGGCTATACATAATAAAATTTACAAAAAGTCAAACAAATCAGAATTGTTAGAGAAACTTGAAAAATTAGATAAAGAAGAAATAGAAGATGAGCTAAACCCACAACTATTAATTAATCCTTAATTAATTCAATTAAGCATTAATTAATTCAAATTAATTCAATTAATCCATAATTAATTCAATTAATCATTAATTAATTTAAACTATTAATTAATCCATAATTAATTCAATTAATCATTAATTAATTCAAATTAATACAATTAATTCGTAATTACTTTAATTAATCCTTAATTAATTTAACTTTAATTAATCCTTAATTAATTTAACTTTAATTAATCTTTAATCCAACTTCAATTAATTCTTAATTTATTCAACTTTAATTAACTCGTAATTAACTTAAATCTAATTAATTCTTAAATAACTTAAACTCAAATTAAATAAAACCTTACCCAAACTGCAACAATTAAATTAATAATATTAAATATGTCAAAATGTGTTGGCATATTCGCGGGTTCACACGACATGTATCAAATCGGGAATTTGATACATTTTTAGAAACTAATACCTTGACTTGTTTGAATCATGCATTAATGCCATGTACATGCACTGCTATTTCTTTAAAATTTATGTCATGTCATTCATGTTTAATTTTATGCATGGTTTAGAATGGTTATAGGAAAAAGACTGGTTGAAACTTGAATAACCTAGTATTAGGTGGAGGTGAGATGATAGTACGTTAGGGAAGCCCTTCTAATAAGGTCAAGTAAGGTGAGGTGTACCCTACTTAGTCTGTTTAGTTTGGTGGAACTAGCCGAAGCTACCGATCCAAAACCTAAACTAGTTAGACCAAAATTTTTCAAGTAAATTTGAAAATGAATTTTCGATAAAAGGCTTTGTCAAGGAAAGGGTTGTTAATTGCTCCAATAAGGCTATGGCCAAAGAAGGCCTCTGTGCCTAGCCAAGACATGGAAGTCGATTACCAAAAATCAAATTCACTTTACTATTTGATAAATTTGAATCTAACACAAGTTTCAATTAAATCTTAGATTTATGTTGGGGTTTGCAAGGTTGCAAACTTAGTCCCACATCAAAAAACACATGGAAAGATCATAGGCTTAAAAGGAATTTAGATATCTTCACAATGACATGATATTGTCCACTTTGGGCTTAAGCCCTCATGGTTTTGCTCTTGGGCTCTCCCAAAAGGCCTCATGCCAATGGAGATATCATTATTCCTTAAAAGCCTATGATCTTTCCATGTGTTTTTCGATGTGGGACTAAGTTTGCAACCTTGCAAACCCCAACAATCCCCCCCTCAAACAAAGGACCACATGCCCCCACAAGCGAAAACCCTTTCCGTTTTGATGTCTGATCCTCAACCCACTAGGATTTTCTGCCTCTCGGTCCACCTGACCTACTAAGACTTTACCATCTAGCTGCAACTAGAATTGGTTCTCTTGATCAAGACACGGGAGCCCACACATCCTTTATTTAAGGCTTAATGCACATGGTTAGATCTGGATCATAAAGAGCGACCTGGCTCTGATGCCACTTGTTAGGGGATTAGTATGAAAAAATGACAACAAGAACAATAGAGAACACACCAGATTTACGTGGAAAATCCTTGACGGAAAAAACTACGAGCAGAGGAGGAACAATCACTATGAACGGTGGAATACAAAGTCGGCGGCTCTGATAAAGTAAAGAGAAGTAGAGAGAAAAGAGAGGTAGAGAGAAAGAAAGAAGAGATAACCAAATAACTTTCTTCATTGATTGAATAAACTTGTCCATGAGATACACAATTTATAGAGACCTTAGAATACTTAGTCAAAAGAAAAATTAATAACGAAACTGTTAATTAACAGATTTATAAGAATCTGTTAATTAACAGATTAATAAGAAAATATATCATAATAAATTAACGGATTAAACTGAATTCGGGTCACTAAATTCTAACAATTTAACAATAAATTAAGAAAAATGATTCAAGAATCTCATAATACACCTATAAGGTAACCTTGCTTGATTGTACTGAGACATCTAGAATGGGTGAGATGTTAAGGACTAATAAATTGAAAAATATTTTTCAAAAATATTTTCCAAAATTCTTAGAATATTTTTCTAAAAATATATTTTCAAAATAATGATTTAACATAATAATGTTTTTATGGATTTCATGCGTATGTGATTGATTATATATGATAGATTTTCAAAATTATATCTTTTTGAAAAATTGTTTGACTCACACAATTAGACACAAACCTCTTAGGTCAACACTAAAGCTCCTTAAGGCACTTAGATAGAGTCAAACAGTGTTGGATACAGGGGGAGTGTCTTATTTTTTAATTTTTTTTTGGTTTTTCGAAAACTGTGCTTTATAAATCATTATCACTTATGCTTTTCGAAAACTACGCCTTATAAGTGACTATCATTTCAAAATGTTTCTTGAAAACTATGCTTTATAAAAATTACTATCACTTATGGTTTTCGAAAACTGTGCATGACAAATTACCTTCATTTCAAAATATGTTTTTCAAATACTCATTTTTTCGAAATGCCAATACTTCAAAATGCATTCTAAAAATTGTGCTTATTTCCCTTTTGATCTTGATAAACCCTAAAGACACAGAGGAAAGTCTACCTCATGATCTATAAGAACTCCTAGGATATGTCAAATTTAGGGGGAGTCTAAGTCAAAAGAAAACCTTCTGATGTTTTTAGGAGAATTGTTTTTGACAGTTATTTTTTTTGAAATTACTAGATAATTCTTTTGGTCTAGACTAAACCCTTAAGACTCAGAGGAAGAGTACTTATGGTTAACAAGCTTCCAAGGACTATGTCAAGTTTAGGGGGAGGTTAAATTAAAAGAATTATTGAACATTTCAAAATAATATGTTTTAATACACTATTTTTCAAAATTCTTTTGAAAATATAAGCATTTTCCTTTTCAAAATACTACCAATTTAAATCATTTTCTTTATCCCTTTCAAAAATTGGTTTTTAATCACTGTTGGAAATTTACTTGAGTTTGGAGAATTTCCAGGACACTTAGGGAAATGTCCTTATAGCTAACAAGGTTCCCTAGGATTGTGTCAGACTGGAAAATAAATTAAGTCAAGTAAAATATTATGTTTTAAAAAATGCTAATATTTTTCAAAAAGTACTTATACTTTTCAAAAATACTAATATTTTTCAAAAAGTAGCATTTTTCAAAGTTCAATGCATTTTTCAAAAAGTACTTGCATATGTCAAAAAGTTTAATATATTTTTCAAAAGTACATATCTTTAAAAGTACATATTTTTCAAAAATACTTATACTTTTCAAAATGCATAATAGTTTTCAAAAGTGTTAATATTTTTCAAAAACGACAAATATTTTTCAAAATATAGATCTTTCAAAGTACAGACTTTTCAAAGTACAAACTTTTCAAAGTACAATCTTTTCAAAGAAAAATTATTTTTCAAAGTACAAGTTTTTGCACAATGATTTTCAAAGTATTCTTTTAAAGTGCAAAAATCTCTAAAGTGAAATATGGTTAAAAAGTGCATATTTTTCTAAGAAGAAATCTTTTATGCAATCCCTTTTGAAAATCTCTCTCAATTGAAATTTTTTCTAAGGAAATATTTTTTTAAGTGAAAATTTTCCGAGTTCAAAACGTTTGTTGAAAGATTAAGATATTTTTTTTGCACAATACTTTTCAAAGTGTAATTTTTTTCAGTACAAGTTAAGTAAAATTAATTTTCTATTGGTACAAATGTATTTTTAACTAGCACGTTGCTGTCAAAGATTGATGCAAAGTGTTTCGAAAGATTTTTTTCATTGTTGGTGCAAATGTTTCCGTCGTGCTTTCTTGATGTATGACAAAGGGGGAGAGTGAGAGCTTAAGTTTGAAAAAAATTTCTTCTCAATGGATCAATGAAAATCAAAATGTCTTTTTCAAAAAAGGGAGAGCAGGCTTATGTTAGAAATGTTTTTCTCCCGAAGATCAAAATGTATTTTCAAAACTTAGATCATTTTTTCAAGGATCTTAATTTAGCCCTTTCAACCAATCTAACTTAAGATATTGTCAAACATCAAAAAGGGGGAGATTGTTGGTGCAAGATGCATCAGTGATGTCCTCCTCTAAGTGTTTCAATGTTTGACAATATGCTTAAGTCGGTGATACATTGAACAAGGAAAGGGTGAGTGAAGAAAAGAGTACCAAAGTGAACCAAAGTCCTAGTTAAGCTGGGCATGAAGTCCTGGTGAGTGAAGCTGGGCACGAAGTCCTGGTGAGTGAAGCTGGGCATGAAGACCTGGTGAGTGAAGCTGGGCACTAAGTCCTGGTGAGTGAAGTTGGGCAAAAGTCCTGATGAGTGAAGTCAGGCACGAAGACCTGGTTCGAGAAATTGGGTACGAAGTCCTGGCCGAGGGTTGGGCACCGAATTCCTGGACCTAGGGTTTGGGCACAAAGTCTTAGTCCTAGGAATTGAGCAACTTAGTTGAGCGATGACTAAGGATAGAGACGGGTCAAGGGTCGAACGTCTTGAGATCCGAGAGTCTCGAAGGCTAAGCAAAAGTCCACCCGAATGGACTAGGTGGCAACCGTCTCCTGAGAGGAGTAGGTTGAAGGCGCATTCTCGGGGGTGGGAACTTAGGCGTCGGTTCGACCTAGGGTTTTGCAAAATCTGAAGTCAGAACCATTTTGTTAAGGCTAAGATTGTATATGTGTTTGCCTTGTATTTATGTATCTTGCAAGTACCTAAAACTGAAGAGAAAGCAGGCAAACAACCATAAAGAGGCTGAAAAATAGTTTCCTGGGCGCCCCCATTGATACATGCACCCCTATTGACTCAGGCGCCTGAATGAATCAGGCGCCTCATTCAATACAGGCACCCAATAAGGCAGGTTTATCAGCTTTGCGAGTTCAGCGCGAGGATGAGCTTTGACCAAGGTTTGTGAGGCACCTCATAGCATCATGGGCGCCCTAGACAAGGCTATAAAAGGGGCTTCAACCCCTCAACTCCAGACACAACTTCTACGATCATTCTGAGCATTTCAAACGGAAGAAATGCGCTAACGACGAAGCTCTGCGACCAAGGAGGCTCCGGAAGGAAGTGCGCGACACTTCGGAGATCCAGATCGGTCGAGTCTTCGATTCTTTTCATTTGGTTTGATTTACTTTCCGCACTTAAATTTATTTAATATTTTGATTGTAAATCGTACACTGTAAGACGGGTTTCTCCGCCTCCAGAAAGTCCGAAAAGGAGACTATTAGTGGACGGGCGTTTCCGTGCTTAGGCCTTGGATGTACTGCCAGGGTGTTGGGAACCAAGTAAATCCCGTGTGTACAAGTCTCATTGTTTTCTTCGTTCTTTCTATTTTCCGCTGCACTAACTCTGAGTCTAGAATGAAGATCCGAAAGACGAGTTTTTCTACGAAGTTTCCACAAGAGTTTTACTGTCGATATTCACCCCCCCTCTATCGACGGCACCGGTCCAACATGTACGAGAAGCATTTTGAAGAGTCTGGTTGTTTTGCCAAGCATTTGGAGAAACATATAATAAAGTCAAGATCCAATGATAAACTCTACTGTCAGTTTTATCTACTGTATTTTTTTCTACTGTTCTATTTTATGGTACTAGCAACGTTGTTAGAATTCCTATGCTCTCACTGATTGACTGTGTAGATGATTTTGACAACCTAGCTATGTATAATTGGTGCAATGTCGTGTACAATTTCACGGCTCCTCAGTTGGAAGCCATTGGGTTGGAGGTTACGTTGAGGCCAAGACCACATGTAGATGATTCAACGCACATGGCCAAGGCCCCCTTGTTCAAGGAATTTCCAAATATTTTGGTTGTAAGTTAGAGTATATATAGCTGCTCATATATTTTTTGATGCATATTATTGACTCAATATAATCATTTTGCAGGTATGGGTGAGTGAGCACATCAATATTACTGCTCCAGATTATCCTGATAGATTACCAAGAATCCTTTGGTGGAGTTGGCCTAACTATCATGTTGACATTGTCAAAAAGATGATAGAGCGTCTGAGTCCAGATAAAATTATTGTTGATTTACTTCCGGCAGAGTCAGAGTTGGATTTGATACCTCACTACTCGCCTCCAACTCAAGCACTTGAGGTGTTTGAGGTATTACAGCAAGCAGCATAAGGAAGCCTATAGGCCTTAGATATGGAAGGCTACAATCAGTATATGGAAAAGAGAGAATAAATTGAGATATTACAACAACAATTATCTATTGTTGTTAAAGGTTTAGAGGATGTTAAAAATGAGATGACAACAGCCATAAGTGAGAAGGAGCCTCTCCTAATATCAAAGGATATAATAATTGCTGAGAAGAATTCCCCTCTTGAAGATAAAGATGTTTAAATAAGAGAACTTCTTGAGACACTGAAGCAATCGAGTGGCAATGCTATGGTTGGCAAAAAATTATTATCTGCAAAAGACAAAATCATAGAAAATACTGAGAAGAAAATCTGAATGCTTCAAAAACAATTGAAAAGCAAAGGCTCAGTTGATGCTGAGCCACTACCAACAAATATTGGACAAGGACCTAAAAGAAAGAGAACTGAGAGAAAACAAGCGTACGAGAGCAAAGGCAAAGGAAAAGAGATTGTTGAGGATGAGGATGAGGATGTAGATGAACAACCTCCTACCCCATCAATGACACAAACCACAACTGAAACAACAAAATTTAATCAACAAGCAGATAAAAGTAAAGCAATTCAAAAGGTCAAAACAAAATCTTGAAGAATGCCAGGGTATTTTTTAAGAAGAATAAAGATGCTGAGATTGCAGAAACATTATTAAAGCTTAATAAATTAAAGTGAGTTAGTTGCTATCACGATTGCATAATAATGTAAAACAATGATGATTATTGTCATTCAATAATAAAATGTAATAAATCCCTTGTTATTAAGTTTCTTATTTTTTGTTTATGTAGGTTTTCAGTGCATCCAGTATGGTCCAATGAGACCTTCTCATTAGATATGCAATCTTTGTTGACTATATTTGATTGGAATGACTACACCACTGGGGATTGCATAAATACATACTGGACAATTTTAGTAAATGATGTCAAAACCTCTAACTCATCATACCACCCCTCCATATTCTGTGGGGTGGGGTTATATGTAAGTAAATAAGCACCTTATTTTGTTGTTTTTTTCTAAGATTTAGTCCACTAACAATTTTCCATTTAAAAAGCCATAGGATCTATTTGATGTGATGCACGCTGAAGCATTAGAACAAACTGTTGCAACTGATACAGACAAGCCAATTAGATATATTATCTGTCCTATAAATAATGCAGATAATCATTGGCATCTTTTGGTGATAGACCTCGAGAAAGGTAATATTCTTCATTATAATTCTCTCGGCGCCACGAAAAGCTACATTGCTAACTTTGAGAAAACTGTAAGTTTTATATTTTATATATAAACCATTACAAGTAGTTTTTAGTATGTATTTTTTATTAATGTCATTTGTGTGTAGGTGGCGTTTTTCAAGAATATGAACTAGTCATATTACACCAAATGGAATAAAGGATTGCCTTCTATCTCAGGGAAAGACTATACTAAAAGTGAAGTATAAAGATCCACCCAATGCAGATCGTAAGATTATGTTTTTTTTTGTCATTAAAACATAATCTTTGATGGTTCCTGTAATATGCTAATCACAACTTAAATATTGCTTTTTTAGGGTGGATTGTGTTTTTTTATGATGCGCTATGTTGAAAGTTTAGTGTTTCAGAGATCTACTGATTTTACTTAAAGTGAAATGAAACCTTATCGATTTAAGGTTAGATATAAAATTATGACAGACAAATTCTGGAAGGGTAATATGTAATTATTTTTTGTTGATACAATATATTTGTAATTGTTATGACAGACATTGTATATTTGTAGTTATAATGTATGTAATCTATAATCTGTAATTGTTTTATATACAAACCGTTTGAAATCAATAGAACCTTGCTTTTGATCTATGTTGTTGTGTAATATGTTCTGTAATTGTTGTCTATACAATCAATAATATGGAACCTTGCTTTCGATCCATGGAAATAATTTTCTGATTTTAGTTAGCAGAGGGCCTGAAATACTCTTATTTCAGGCCCAACGTTGACTTCTTGCAAAATTCGATTCCTTGCAAACCATCAACTTGTAATAATTTGAATTTATTACAATAGGAGATGGTAATTGTGGTGTCCAAAGCTAGTTCTAATGAATATCAATGAAGTTCACATATATAATTAAATTTTAATATCTTTAAATTTTATTTCTTATATTTAACATCTATAACCACTAATTATTTATTTATAGTTTAAATATTTTATATTTATGTCTTCATATTTTTTCTTTATCACTTTATATATTTGCTTAATATTTGTCTATATGTTTAAATTATACATATTTATTTATAATTTGGAAAAGAATATTCCTAATTTGGTTAGCAGAGGGTTTGAAATCCTCTAATTTCAGGCCCATATTGGGCCTGAAATTAGAGGATTTCAGGCCCAACGTGGGCCTCAAATCAGAGGACTTCAGACCCAATATAGACTCATTTTTTTTATTTTAAAAATATTTTTTATTATCTATCTTAATTATTTTTTACATTTAAAATTTATTTCTATTTGAAGTATATTTATTTCATATCTTTATTTCTATTTGAATTATATTTTTTTCCACATTTATAATTTTATTTTAATATATTTTATTTTTATTTCTTAGATATAACATCTATAACCATTAATTTTTATTTCTATATGTTTATATTATACATATTTATTTATAATTTGGAAAAGAATATTCCTATTTTGGTTAGCAGAGGGCCTGAAATCAGAGCTATTTTGGTTAGCACAGAGTTTGAAATCAGTGGATTTCATGCCCAACATGGGCCTAAAATTAGAGGACTTTGTGCCCAACGTGGACTCATATTTTTTCCATTTTAAAAATATTTTTTATAATATTTAATCATGATTTATTAAATTAATTATTTATAGGCTAATCTTTTATATAATTCTACAAGTTTTGACAAAATCCTCTGATTTTATTGAAATACTCAGGTATGATCAATCATTTGTTTACTCAAGCTAATCTTTTACATTTGTTTAAACTTGAAACAAGTTTAAATGTATTATATTATCGGACAACATCTGGTTACTACCTAAATACACAATGAATAGCAAAATTCGATTCCTTCCAGCCCATCAACTCATAATTTCAAAATTTGTTGCAATAGGACTTTTGTAGATCCATCAGTGGGTTTCGATGGAATCCCACTGATAGACCTAGAATATTTAGATTTCTCAATACTCGATATCACTAGTTAGAGTTGAGCTAAGAGATGGTATTTGTGATGTCTAAACTTAGTTCTAATGAATATCAATGAATTTCTCATACCGTATCATTTGGCACAAAACAAATGTAGCATCAGTTGCAGCTAGGATATTCTTAGATTTAACATCTATAACCACTAATTATATATACGGTATAGTTTATATATTTTATATTTATATCTTCATGTTTTTTGTTTATAACTTTATATATTTGCTTAATATTTGTCTATATGTTTATATTATACATATTTATTTATAATTTGAAAAAGAATATTCTTACTTTGGTTAGCAGAGGGCCTGAAATCAGAGGACTTCAGGATCAACGTGGACACATATTTTTTCCATTTAAAAAATATTTTTACTCAATAAAATCTATGTATTTATTCATATTTTATATTTCTTTCTTTTTAGTCATGTTTTCTTTATATCTTAATTTCAATTATATGTTTGTGGTGTCCAAACATAGGGGGCATCCCCTGTCAGTCGCATCCCTATATGAATCCCTATAAGAATCCTTATACTATTTCTCCAAACTAAAAATTAGTAAGAAGTGTTGATCATGTACAAAACTAGGTCTGATATCATATTAGAGTAGAACATGGTCTAGCTGAAATAAATCCTATAAGAATCCTTATACTATTTCTTTTCACCGTATACACAAATTTTAAGTAGCAAATCATACGTACATTACTAAATCTTTTTCTTCCTTCTACCAAACAAACTATTGTTTGAAGTTTCTCCTGTAATACCTATCATCCTTAATGATTCTTTTAAGTCGACTCTTCGAAGTCACCTTTAGAACACACTCCTGCTTTCAACTCCCTCTTTTGTAATCGCAGCAAAATACAGTAAATGGTTTGTGATGACTCGAGTTGTGCAAGACAAAAATATATATGTAAGGTGAGAAAAAGTAGAATCCCTAGGGCATCCGAACCATAATCTCTTATTTTAAATTGAAAACTCTGAAAAAGTAGTTCGGATGTCTCGGAAAACTAACTGAGAAAGGGAATTGTTGGCGGAAGGGGTATAAGAGGAAGAACATAATTTTTGATCATCCTTTGATAAAAACTAAATCTCAGGACGTTTTTTGATAATTATGATTTCTCAAGTTTACCGTTTGATAAAATATCGATTTAAAAATCAACATAAAAATTAAAATCGATCACTTAAAGATATTGTGTCATTTTATAAGTGCGATAAGTTAGGACCTTTTTTTTTAAAAAAAACTTCTTTGATTATTTTAATAAGAAGAAGCATTTTTTTTATTCAAATCGCACACGGATCAGTTTTTTTTTCCGTTAATTTATTCGAATCGCGCCACGTTGGAATGCGATCCGTTAGCTCCGTTTTAAATTAGATACAGGGTCTGAAAACAAGCGGCCAGCAATTTGGAATGCTGAAAATTGCGTAATGGAGACGTTCTTCCACTTTGCACATGGACTTGGTGTGTTCTTCCACTTTGCACATGGACACGTGGACTTGGTGTACTGGTCACCAGTTAGTCGGACGTCAATTCGAAGAAGTAACAAAACTTTTCGTTAGGAAGAAAATTATTCTTAACTTTTTGAATGGCTTCTTAAACTGAACTAAAATGAAATACTAAAGAAGAGGGGAAAAAAAATCAACTGGCAGCGCATAATTGTTTGTTCTTTGATTCCTGATCAGTGAGTGGCAGTGACCACAGCTGCGATGCGATCGCTAATGTGAGACGACCACCGCGAGCATCGCGATTGCTAGAACCTTCATTTTCCGCTGCCAATGCGATCGCATCCCCTGTCAGTCGCACGAGCGTGGATATCAATAATGAAGTTTGAGTAAAAAAAAGTAATCATGTACTGTTACGATGCGTCGACGGCAAAGCTTACCGTTGCGGACGAGATGCTGAAGTACCCAGACGACCCGCCGACGGGCACCAACGTCGAACCATCGTCGGATCCTTCGTCCGAACCTTCTCCAGCGGGTGGTCGTTCTGCGGCGGCACTACGATGTCGAGATGGTAGGCGGGCGTGCCGTCGGCCTTGAACAGGCCGTAGTTCCGCTCCGAGGTCGGCCCCGGCTTCTGGTTCTCGTTGAAGAGCGCGAATATGTAAGCCCGGAGCGGCGTCCCGGGCATCAGTGGCGTGCCCTTGTTGGCGGCTACCAGCCGGATCAGGTTAGAGTTGTATTTGCCCGCGTTCTCCGGTGTTGCCCCAATCTCATTAGGGTCGCCGGCGGACGGCCATCCTGTCTCCGAAACCCACACCATGACCCGCTTTGCGCTGTCGCCCCTGGCTGCGGCGATAGCGTGGTAGACGGCGTCGATTTGGGCGTAGAGCAGATTTGTGTAGCAGAGGCCAGATCCAGGGTCGGTGATGCTGGCGGCTCCAGGATCGAGGCGGGCGTATTCTAGCGCCACATGGGAGCTATCCTTCTCGTAGGCGAAGTACGGGTAGGCGTTGATGAAGAACGGGGAGCCGGTGCGTGCGTGGAAGTCGATGAGCTGGCAGATGAAAGGGAGGATCTCGCTGCGAAACACGGTGGCAGAAGGCGGATAAGATGGGACGGCGAGGACGGAAAGGGAGTGGGAGGTGGTAACGGCGACGGTACCGTCGAGGCTAAGGGAGGCGAGGGCGGAGTGGATGTTCTCCATGGTGGGGACGAGGCAGCGGGCAAGCGCGTAGTCGGTGTCGTTGGCGTTGTTGAGAATCTCGTTGCCAACCATCACGGCAGCGATCTTGGTGGCTGGGAGGTAAGCCTGGATGTTAGCACGCACCCACACAAGGGCTTCGTTTGGATCTGCAGCCATCGACGGGAGGCATCGGTCGGGGAGGCCGACGATGACCTCGATCCCTGTGTTAGCAAAGGCGTGAAGGACGCGGGGGTCGGCGTCGTAGATGCGGACACGGCCGACGCCAATGGAGGCGACAATACTGGGAACCTTCTCAGGAGGAGGGATGTTGTCGGCGACGCGGCCATAGTTAACACCTACCATGGAGGCAGAGGTGGAGGAAGCAGGGACGGCAAACCCGGCAACGGCGAGGAACAGCGCAAACAGAGACCGGGCGACCAATGACATAGCTAATTGCAGAACTCACAGGTACTAAACTTCGAGCTTTCAGTCTAATGCCTGAATTTCATCTTTTCTCGATCATTTGAAGAGGAAGGAATTGCAATCTCAATCGATGGAAGCGGAAAGAGTAGAAGAGAGTGTTCGTGCAAATGAGCTAAAGAACATGCATTTTGTGCATTTGCGCTGGGGACCGAGATGAAAGAAGGGTAGACTTGCAAGCTGTTGATTCTATCTATGGCAATGGGACCGGAGTGGAGGATACCATTCGTTCATGATTTAATATGCCTACAAGTTTATTTGAGGATGATGAGAGACTGAGAATTTGACACTGATGGACAAGGAGAATCCGAGACTTTAAATGTTTCTAGAGATGGCAACTTAATCACCACCCAAGAACCTTAATGTGCTCTCCCACAGAGTTTAATAGAGTGGATCTCTGATAAGATTAGGCCATGGATTGAAGGTTTACTATGGCGTGGGGCTCTAATATTTATTTAAGTTCAATCTACTGTCTGGTGCAAGCCCATGTGGAGGGCACGACGGCAGTTTCCATTTTCTTTCAAAGCTTGTGCTTTTGTTCCTTGCCTTTAGACCTGGATTTAAAAGTTGGGCATCTCATACCCTTAGAAAAGTTGGATAGATGTTTCGGTGAGATCAGTGAAATCAAGTTTGGGCTTTAAGAATCAACATAATCAAAGGTTATTTTCAGAATCCAAAGCACTTTATGATTTGCTCATGAAGCTTGATTATCAAAAACACTTGATGGTTTAGAATGCCCCAGAGCATGTACATTGTGCACTTACTAGAGTAGGACATAAAAAAAGATGGTGATAAGGGGTGTCTTACACTCATGGAAAGTTTCATCCATTTGGTTGGTTCTCAGCAAAAGGGTCAATGAGCACATTGGTATGATGTGGCTTGTGGGAAGGTGTTGAAGCCTGGACATGGTCCAGCCAAACTTTGGAGGTTCTGAAATTATTATTGATATCTTATTTGCAAGGAAAATGAGTTAAACGCTGGTTGGAGTCCCAACTCTCTTACCTTTGTAGTACAGATAGATAAGGCGTAGTGTAATGGCCATGAGGCAATGATTGAAGTGGTTGTAATAGGAGTGTCCCATTTTGTCACATAGGGAGAAGGTGACGAAGGGAATACTTCCCTTTCTTTATCATGCGTTATCTCATAGTAGAGAGTTTATGGTGTGTAAGGTAGCCTACCAATTCAATTAATTATTATCGACTATGCAATGGCCCTATTAAAATAGAACATAAATAAGTATTATGGAAATAGATACATCAGCATTGATTGGTGACAATGTAAAACCCTGAATGAAAGCCTTTCAAGCTTTGTCAGTCTTTAGGCAATGAAAACAAATTATGTCAAAGATCCTGCAACTGTAGAATTAAAATTCTAAATTTCGGTGAATTATCAAAAACTTTTACACTGGTGGACAATTTACGTGGCTGAAGTTGGAAGTTTGGAGAAGAACCACTGTAACAAAAACAAGATTTAGGAACACACTCATTTGCCCTGAAATTTTATAAATTTGGGTGTAAATAAGAAGTGGTTAATTTTTTTTAAAATTTGCCTCTAATGATAATGAAAAAATGCCCTTTTATTATCATCTAAAGTGTGTTTAATTTAAAAAAAAATATTAAAAGGATGCTTCTATTATATTTTTCATCACAAAAATATCCTTTTGTATCAATTTCAATCAAAATTGCTACAACTGAAGTTGCTTTGGTCAAAACTGCTCCAATATGAAGTAGTTGTAGTAGGTAAACTCTGAAATTTCAGAGTTGAAAAAATTATACCTGGAGAGAGATTAGTTTTCAACTTAAGTGAAGATTCATCATTAAAATAATTTTAATTGAGGTTTTAGTCAATTGGTAGGTATTCCTAATCAACTAGCAAGCTGACTCAACTAAGGAGTTGAGTCAAGTTTGGCTCAAGAATAGAATGTTTATGTTTAGAGTTATGTCAATTGGACAATCGATTGATTTGAGTTTCAATTGGCAAATGGTGACTTCCAAGTGATTGATGACTCAATTAGAAAGTCAAGAGAAATTGATTTGACATGCTAGAGCTGCAACTGTTAGAGATGACTCAGGGGTTGTAGTGGATCAATCGATTAATAATAGAAGCCTATAATTGCCTATAAATGAAAGCGATTAGAAAAATTATGGACTAATGTTGGATCTAATGGACTAATCGGAACAACACAATAATACTTGAAGGTAAAGAAGATTGAAACCTATAAAAAGAGATTAAAAAGAGCATTGAAAGGCTAGCGAAATATGTTTTGTCTAATCTTTTTAAGCTTTCTTTTGTACTTATTATAAATCTTTACTAAGAAGATTGTTGTAAGAGCTTTCTTTACCTCCAAGAGTTATCTAAGAAAGAGAAAATGAGTGGATTTTCTTGAATTCATCGATGATCTATAGCAATTCGGTGCCAATTGATTTGGTTGTTTGTGTTTCTGCTGTACACCTTGCTAAGGCATTATAAAAATAGAAGCTTTAATGTGCAGGTCAATTATTGTTCACCCACCCCTCCCCATCTAGTCATTAAAGGTTAATAAAAGTAACAATAGATAATTCCTTGTGCCTCTCCTCGGCCTTCAAAGATGCCTATTGGCCTCTTTTTCTTCTCCTAAACCGGGCTATCCCTTTCCCTTCTCTTCCAACGATTAACCAGTTGAGGGGTTTGATCATTCCTTGGTATTGTCCAATCTGATCTATCTTCATTCTCAAGCCTACAACCAAGTTTTGGTTTTGTTTGTTTGCCATCTTTCATGTATATTGAGACTATTATTATATTGTTATGTTTGGTGGTTCTTGGATTCTATATTATCACTTAGTGGATGTGTTTGTAAGGACATTTGATATGTTTGGATGCACATGAAAACGAATATTTTTGGTTGAGGTGTTTGATATGTTTGAATGTGTTTGTTTGTTCATCTTTTTGATAAATATTTATCACATAACCGAGCGACCTCTTAGGTGAGAAGAGCTGGATGTGCAATTAACTACTAATCAGAATGGTTGAGGATGACGTATGATTTAATCACATATGATTATAATTATATCATGTAAAAAATTTAAAATTACACTCATGTGAAGTTAAAAAAAAATGTATGATCTATCTCAGCCAAATGCTTATTTTCGACAACTCCATCAACATTTTTAATCTAAACCATTAACTTGGGCTGCCAATATATAATTAGAATTGTAATGAAAAGTATATAGGCCATACACAATTTAAAAAGATAATAAATTTTAGAAGCCCTTTTATTGATGAAAGTGATCTTTCAATTGATTGGCTAATGTCAAACATCATTGGTTACAAGTGTTTAATGGCCTTAGATTTGTATTAAATGGATATTGTGACAGTGTTGAAGTGTTTTTTTTTTTGAGTATTTATATTCGTTTTTTTTAGATTTTAAGTTTTTTACATAAAATTTGTTGACGGTTATTGAGGCCTTTGATTGATGATAAATTGGCCGTTGCACTCTTGTAATCTCTCAAGTTTATTAACGTTTATTTTTCTAGATTTTTAATCTTTTATAGCCATCAAACACTTAACTTAGGATTCTAATAGTCTTAGATTCTTGTCAAATAAACGTACTTTTGGAATTCTAGAAATCTATTTATATTCATTTTTCTTTATTTGGAACTCAATATCTAGTGGTAAAAGATGATTCGTTCGTCCCAACGCCTCCGTTAATCTGTCTCAGAATCAACACGAAGAAGGTAATCATAGAAGTTATTAGTCTGAATATTATGGCTAGTGCGTGGGGAGGGTGAATACACTGGCTTTGTCAAGTTTTGATTTCCAGATCTCATGATGGTAATATCTACATATTAATCATCAATCTATTTCGTGGGTACACTATAATATATATTATAGATTTTTAGTCTAGGCTTACAACTACTAATTGATTATAAAGGATTCTAGTTGACTAATATGATTTTAATTAATTGATTGTTATTAAATATTTATGGTCAAAAGTGTTTGATAACTTTAGAAATTTTAAATTTATGTCAAATGAGGATATTTTTTATATTTTAAACCCTGTAGGATCGTCAAATATTTTTTTTAAAAAATTAATGATTGATATATGTTAGTGATGAGGCTTCTTCTAGTGGTGTTTTGGAACTTTTGTCTCATTGTAACCACAAGGCTATGGTCGCATGGCATATTAACTACGAGCTCAAATAGTTTGCTGTCAAGATCAACACAAGTAAGAGGACATTAGAGATGTCCGATTCCTAAGACATCAAGAATGTTGTAAGGGAGAAAGGAGGTTTAGGATAACCTCAAAGGTAGATCCATCATTAATTCCTTCTTATTTACATGTCGAGACTAAAAAGGTTCCCCCTTGTGATTTGAATATTCGGGATGCTAAATCAGGGTACTTGAGTGGTTGAGCTATCTAAGTTTAGGAGTTGGGAAAATATCAAAAAAAAAATTAATATACCACATGTTTATCGTTCATATAAAAATTTTTGATATGATATTATATCGTACTGAATTTTTTTGCTATTGATCATGTCGACAAGCGAAGATTGATTTTCACTCAGATGACTCGATCTAATCAAGACGACCCGGTCTGCTGTAGCACGGGGGGTCGGACTCGGGCTGAATAGGAGTCAGGTTCAAGTCACTCGGCTCGGATTAAAATGGAGTTCACAAAGTAGTGGTGTGGTTGCAATATGGCAGCAATCCCCACTATGGAAGGGGGGTTTATATAGGGGGAAGCTCTCTGCCATGTCAGAGCTGTCCTATCTCATTAAGGAATGATCAGTTGGCAAACTGAACCTGTGGCAGCTTTATTACCCTGTGAGACTGCCACAGCCGCCTGACACCCTGCCTAAACTGTTCCCTCTGATTTTCATTGACGTTCGGCTGCTCTGTTAGATGATGATTATGTCAGAGGTCTGTTACATTAATACTGACAGAGGCGGGCTGTAATTATTCGATTGACTCGCTATAATTCACTGGCTGAGTTGGTCAGGTAAGCTTGGATTCCCAGCCTATAGCTACGGAGAGAACTCAGGGTATTCGGCTAGCGGCTCCCGAACTCGAGCGGCTGACCTTGAATGACCGACCTCGAGTGCCCGACCTCGGGAGACCGACCCCGAGTGTCCGACCTCGGATGACCGACCTCGGATGACCGACCCCGGGTGACCGACCTCGGGGGATCGACCCCGGGTGACCGACCCCGAGTGCCCGACCTCGGGAGACCAACCCTGAGTGTCCAACCTCGGATGACCGACCCCGGGTAACCGACTTCAGGGGACCGACCCTAGGTGACCGACCTCGAGTGACTAACCCCAAGTGTCCGACCTCGGGAGACCGACCCCGAGTTCCCGACCTCGGGAGACCGACCCGAGTGCCCGACCTCGGAAGACCGACCCCGAGTGCCCGACCTCGGGTGACCGACCCCGAGTTACCGTCCCCGAGTGCTTGGACCCGAATTGGGGCCTTATCTGCCTTGACCTCCGCTCTTCTAGTTAAGCCTCAGGCCCAGCTCATGGGACCAAGAGTAACCCGGCTTAACTTCCCCTGATCCGGGCCACGCTAGATCGAACCCGACCGGGCCTTCAAAGCCTCCCAAAAAACTACTCACCCGGATCACAAACCTCCCCTTCAAGTCTAGTCGAAGGAGGCGCATAGTCCGACTGACTAGGCTCCCGGCCCGGTCGGCCGAACTCCTCTTCACCTTCTCGAGCGTCGTCTCGTACTTCTCACCTCCCTCCTTTAATGTTGAATCTTCCATCAAATTACTCATTAAGGCAAGGCCACGCGTCAACTCCCGACTGGGAGCCTCTGACACCGAAGCATCATCGACATGACTCGCGTGGCGTCGAAGAGAAGCTTCGAGACCTCGGGAAAGACCGGCAATGGACGATCAAGATCTGAGCCTGCCTTTTTCTTCTTCTGCACCAACGGTCCTCCTTGCTTTGCCCGCAGTATAAATAGGCTCACCTCCTCATTTTACCCTTCTTTACTTTAACCTTTGCTTTTCCTCCTGTTCTCGTCCGACCTCCGCTGCCCGATCTGCTCGAGCTCCGGCAACCAGTGTTTCCGGCGAACCTCGTCCTTAGGTACTCCTTTCCTTTGTTGAGTCTTCTCTTTGTATTTCCCGACCTCGTTTTGATGGTCGAGTCATCACCTCCGCCCGAACCGTGGTACTTGACCACTTGTTCATCACTAACCCTAGGTCACCTAGAAACCCTGCGCATAGATTACCAGATACTTGAAGACCACCTACTAGCTCTCCCGGGCCGTAGGGACCGACCCCACGGACCTCCCTTAGATTATTTCACCATTTTCTCCGACCAATTATTGGCCGGACTACGCTTTCCGCTTCACCCTTTCTTCCATGAAGTCTGTCGATACTTCCAAGTATCCTTGTCCCAACTGGCACCCAACTCGATTAGGATCCGGTGCGATACAATGATCCTTTTCACCGTCTATGAGGTTCCCCTAGAATCCCGAGTATTTAATTATTTCTACTATCTTAAGAAGCAAGAGCCCGGGAACTTCTATTTCCAAGCTCGGATCAAGTCGGCATTTTTGGAGAAGGTCCCGTCTTCCAACAAAGGATGGAAGTCCCACTTCTTTTATGTTAAGTCTGCCCCACCCCCGACTTGGCCCACCGAGTTGGTAGAAGATCTTCCTGACCAACCTCCAGTGTCCAAGAATCTTCGCTCGGACCCTGGCTATCAACTTGCCTTCTCCAAGCTTAGGGGAACCCGCTACCATGCGGGCAAGGCGGCAAGCTGCTGATCGAGGGGATGCTATATCTCTTTCGGCTGAGTCAGATCCCGACAGAGTTACCCGGCACCCTTGGTAAGTTTTTACTCGGTTTGTAAGCTTGTTAAGACTAACTAAAACTCTCTCCCTGCTGCAGCCAAAATCATGTATGGCGCCCGGGTTATTGATGTATTGGCTCTAGAGGAAGAGGCCATGGAGGCTTTGGCTGCCAGGCTAGCCGCTGAGCGGGCGGTATCGCCGGTAAATGCTGTCCCGGCTCCCGCGCAACCCGAGGCCGAGGAGGACGATTCGGCGGACGACATCGTGGCTGAAGACTCGGAGGCGATTCCTCAAGTAGTGGATGAGGAGGCGACCGGTCAGGCAGAAGGGGAGGAAGAAGAGGTGGAGCAGGCAGCTTCCGAGAGCCTGGTGAGAAAACGTCGCCGGGTAACTATCTCCTCGGATACACCTTCGGCTCAGGGACCAGCTTCGGGAGGTCAGGCTATAACGACCCCTCGTTCGGATCGCGCTCCAGCCGGCACTCGGGCCCCGCCTTCCAGCTCAGCCCCCCCTCGGTCAGGTGCCCGAGGCTCGACTCCAACCACACCTCGTTCAAGCACCCTAGCCTCGTCCTCAGTAGGACATCGCTTGGGAACCTCGACCTCGGACACTGCCCCTTCTCTTCGAGTCCCCCTGACGGATGCGGCGAACGTCGAGGCTGTAGAGGCCCTTTTGTCGATGCAATCGCCTCCCCGACCAATGGTGGACATTCAACTCCCTTCGGCGACCACACTGACTCAGATAGTTCTGTTGGGTCCGGGTGCATGTTGACAAGGATACGGGTTCGTAAAATTTTAAATTTTTACGTGCAGCGGAAGAATTAGCATAAAATAATTTCTCAAATTATTTTAACCACGTATCTAGCATGCAACCTTATGATGTGTGGACATGATCATAAATTAAAACTTTGCAGAAAAGTAAACTAATTTACTTTGTACCTCGCGTAACTCGAAGAAAGGGACGAGATCCAACCGTAGCGTCCCTTGGAAGCTCCGCCTCTATTCGCGTCCACGCCGAGTTCTCTTCGGGATGACTTCGCAAAGCCACGAGTTTTGTGTCGACGAGAACTACTAGATTCTCCAAAGACAACTAGAATATCAAGAGAGAAGAAAGGAAACTAACTACCAAGAAACGGAATCTAAATTCCGGGAGGGAAGGAGTTGCGATCCGCTTCTTCTTCTTCTTGGTTGGCTTCTCCTTGGTGATGATGACCCACGGCAACCTCAAGGGAGGGTGGTGCGCCGGCCCTAGGGTGGATGTGCGCCGGCCCTAGCAAGTAGAGGAGGGCGCCGGCCCTAGGAGGAAAGGAGAAGGAGAGAATAAGAGAGAGAGGGAGAGAACTACTAGATCTCTTGATTACTCAATTAGGAATTCAAGGCTTGCCTTTGGTTCCTTTATATAGTAGCCTCTCCCTTGCCAAGTCTCCTTCTTAACGGAATTTTCATAAGAAATTTAGCCTATAAATTTTCTTATGAATTATTCCGTTTAAGCCAAGTTTTATTATAACTAACTTTATCATAAAACAAATACATCTCTCCTTTTATTATGGAATAAATTTTTACAAGAAATTTATAAATTTTCTTATTATGGAAAAATCAATTCATAATTGATTAAAATAAATCATTCCATGGATCATTTTAATTTCCATAAAAAGAATAAATTTCTATAAATTTTTTTATATAAATTTCTTTATACAAATTTATTTATCCATAATTTATAAAACAAATCGCGCTAGATTTATTTTATTAATTAAACCAAATAAATTGGTTTTCTCCCCAAGTGGTGGCCGGCCAAAACAAAGAGGGTGGGCACCCTCTTTGGCAGGCCAAACCGAGCCAAGCCCATCGCGAATTAAACTCATTTAATTCGCCCAATAAGCCTTCAAAAGACTTAGCCATATTTAGCTTCCGTTGCGCCTCTGATTAACTCAGATTCGACTTATTTCTCATGATCGAAAAATCCAATTTTCAACTCGTTTTAAATCCCTCGGATTACTCGTAGTGTGTGTAACTAAATAGGCTTTCGATTTATGTTGGCCGTTTATAATCAACTAATTATAGAACGATCATGAGTGACACCTAGTAGTACATCATTACCCCCAATTAATCGAAAGATCAACGGTTGACCTCAGAAGTAATTCTGAAACCCTTCAGCAGCTCTAATGAATCGTGCCCCATTCCCTTCACCATCTTATACCCACTTGGTTCAGGACATGGTCTGTGTGTGTCAATCCCCACTAGGCTGACTACGTCACACCTAGCCCAAGTAGTGTCTTTCTCGTCCTTTGGATTTCTAATTACTCTCATGTATTTAAGAGACTCATACTCTAAACATGACATGCTCTGGCCAGAGGCTTTGAGTAACAAACCGACGATAGGCCTGAGTATACATCTCCTCGCAAGGAGTGGTGAATCCTTTGTAGGCTGTTCAAACATCTTCGGGCACTTCGGCTTATACCCAATCATCCTGGGTCCACACCTCCTTGGAGATGCTTGCTTAAGATGTTAAAGTATAAGTCTCCATGACCAAGATGACTTGAACACCGCAAGTCAAAGGAACATCACACTTAAGCTGCAGTAAGAACTTCACTGACATATCTATATAGATTACCATATGAAGTTTTACAGCTAGTCACTCCAATGAACTAGTTCCCTTAACTAGCATCCATGTTTATCTCCGGACATCCCAATGTCACCAGCCAGTGAGAATCAGCTGATTAGAGAATAACCCATGCTAGTCTCAACAGAATTGATAGTGTCCGTTTTTATCAATTCATCGACTAGGGATATTTTCAATACTTCACAATTGCACATGTAGAGATAATCACTAGTTGTGATCTCATCACAAATTCTCTTATGCTGTGAATTGTATTGCGGACATTCAGTAGAGGAGTAAGATCCCAATCAAATACACAAACATGTATACTCAAATAGTAAATTTTCATTTATTAAAATAAATATTTACAATCATAAGGCGATTGCCTTAGGACACTTCTCTCATATCACTAACAAACTCCCACTTGGCCTAATGCCAATCGCTACGATATCCAATACCACAGGCTCTAACATGACCCTCAAACTTGCTCTGAGGCAAGGTCTTAGTTAAAGGATCCGCTAAATTCCTTTCAGTGGGAATTTTCTCAATTTGTATATCATTCCTACTTATAATCTCTCTGATCAGATGATAGCGGCGAAGCATGTGTTTGGATCGCTGATGAGACCTTGGTTCCTTTGCTTGTGCAATAGCTCCATTGTTGTCGCAGTAAACCGGCACTGCTTCATCAATGGTTGGAACCACACCAAGTTCGGAGACGAACTTCTTGATCCAGACTGCTTCCTTTGCTGCTTCCGAAGCTGCGATATATTTCGCTTCCGTGGTAGAATCCGCTACGGTGTCTTGTTTGGAACTCTTCCAACTTATTGCGCCTCCATTCAAAGTAAATACGTATCCAGACTGAGATTTGGAGTCATCCTTATCTGTCTGGAAACTGACATCTGTATACCCACGTATTACCATATCTCCTTCTCCATATATTAGGAACACATCCTTAGTTCTTCTTAAGTACTTAAGGATTGTCTTGACAGCCGCCCAATGATCCATTCCTGGATCCGACTGGTATCTGCTTGTGACGCTCAAAGCATACGATACATCGGGCCTTGTACATAACATAGCATACATGATAGATCCTATCGCGGATGCATAAGGAATCTTATTCATGCAAATCCTCTCGTCTTCTGTGCGCGGACACATAGACTTTGAAAGGTTGATCCCATGCCTGATGGGAAGGTAACCTTTCTTGGATTCCGACATGCTAAACCTTTTTAGCACTCGGTCTATATACGTAGACTGCGAAAGACCAAGCAACCGTTTTGATCTATCTCTATAGATTCTAATCCCAAGGATATAGGTTGCTTCTCCCAGGTCTTTCATGGAGAAAGTTTTGGACAATCAAATTTTAACTGTCTGTAAAACTGATATATCGTTTCCTATAAGTAATATGTCATCGACATATAATACTAGGAATACGACTGCACTCCCACTAACCTTCTTGTACACACAAGGTTCGTCAGGATTTTGTGAGAAATCAAACTCTTTGATTGTCTCATCAAAACGGATGTTCCAGCTCCTAGATGCTTGCTTCAGTCCATATATGGATCGTCGAAGCTTACATACTTTGGTTTTATCAACCGATGTAAAACCTTCAGGTTGTATCATGTATACATCCTCAAGCAGGTTTCCATTAAGGAAAGCTGTTTTCACATCCATTTGTCATATCTCATAATCATAATGAGCTGCTATGGCTAGGAGCATCCGAATGGATTTAAGCATAGCTACTGGCGAATAGGTTTCGTCATAATCAATTCCTTGTTTCTGACGATATCCTTTTGCCACTAATCTAGTCTTAAAGGTAACAATATTACCTTCCATGTCGGTTTTCTTCTTGAAAACCCACTTGCACCCTATGGGTTTAATCCCTTTAGGTGGGTTAACCAAGTCTCATACTTGATTTTCGTACATGGAATCCATTTCCGACTTCATGGCTTCAAGCCATTTGTCCCTTTCTGAACATTTCAGAACATCTTCATAACTGATAGGTTCGTCATCGCTTATGAGTAACACGTCATTCGATTCTCTTATGAGAAATCCGTATCTCTCTGGAATATTGCGTGTCCTATCAGATCTACGAAGATGTGGTGTTATTTTAGGTTCAACTGATAGCTCATCATTATGAGTTATTGGTTGTGGGTCTAGACTAGGTGTCTCTGTAATGTCTATTGGAGTTTCTTGAACTTCATCAAGTTCAATGTCACTCCCACTGTTTTCTTGTAAAAGAAATTCTTTTTCCAGAAATACAGCATGCCTTGAAACAAACACCTTTTGTTCCAAGGGATGATAGAATTGGTAACCCTTCGTTTCCTTAGGGTATCCAATAAATAGACATTTATCAGACTTAGCATCCAATTTGTCTAATACAGTCCGCTTTACATAAGCAGGACAACCCCATATCTTAAGGTGAGTTAAGTGAGGTTTCTTACTATTCCATGTCTCATATGGAGTAGTAGAGACTACCTTGGTCGGGACTCTCTTCAGCAAGTAAACAGCTGTCTTAAGTGCATAGCCCCAAAAGGATTTTGGAAGAGTTGCATGATTCATCATCGACCTAACCATGTCCATTAAGGTTCGGTTGCGCCTCTCAGATACACCATTATGCTGTGGTGTATATGGCGGAGACCATTGGGACAATATCCCATTGTCCCTAAGATAATCTTGAAACTCTTGACTTAAGTATTCACCACCTCGATCGGATCGAAGTATCATAATACTTTTGCCAAGCTGTTTCTCTACTTCATTTCTGAACTCTTTGAATTTCTCAAAAGCTTCAGATTTGTGTTTCATCAAGAACACATACCCGAATCGTGAGTGATCATCGATAAAGGTGATGAAGTAGCTATAGCCTCCTTGTGCAAGAGTTGACATTGGTCCACATACATCAGTATGTATTAGACCAAGCAATTCTCCCACTGGATTACCTTTTCCAGAGAAGGGTAATTTGGTCATCTTGCCTTTTAAGCATGATTCGCATGTATCAAATGAACCGTGTTCAAATGATTCCAGAATTCCACATCGGTGTAATTCGGTCATGCGTTTCTTACTTACATGGCCAAGACGGCAATGTCAAGTGTAGGAGTCTATTCGATTATCTATTCGAGCACGTTTGTTGCTAACTTCGATATTGAAAACGTCATTGGATAAATCTAACGTGTAGATACCATTGCACAAAGTTTCATTCCCATAAAGAACGTTATTTAAAGTTATGTAACAACAATTGTTACTAAAAGTTAAATGATAACCCTTTTCATTCAAATATGAAATAGATACAATGTTCTTTATTAACGAAGGAACAAAATAACAATTATCCAATTCTAAGACACGTCCAGTGGGGAGCTTTAGCAAATATGTTCCGATGGCAACAGCAACAATCTTTGCTCCATTTCCAACTCGCAAATTTGCTTCTCCTTTGACGAGTCTTCTTCTATTCCTTAGCCCCTGTATGTCATTACATATATGTGAGCTACACCCAGTATCAAGTACCCAGGTATTTGAGGAAATAGAGTGACATTCAACAACGAAGATACCTGAAGAGGATGGGGCATCGGATGCCTTATTCTTCAAGGACTCAAGATAAACCTTGCAGTTTCTTCGCCAGTGACCCTCCTTGCCACAATGATGGCAAGTTCCTTTTGGTTTCTTTTCAGTCTTTTTGGCCTTTTTCTTCTTCCCTTTATTCTGTTCTTTGGCCTTCCTCTTAGAACCTTTCTTCGAGGAACCAACTAACAGTACCGTCTTTTGATCCGGCTTTACAGAAGGCTCCACAGTCTTTAGTAGGTTGAGCAACTCAGGAATGATAGTCTCTAGTTTGTTCATCCGATAGTTCATCACAAATTGTGAATAACTTTTGGGCAAACAACTCAGAATTAAGTCAATACTTAGTTCATGATCCATTGCAAAATCGAGTGTGCTCAGTCGCTCAATGTACCCCAACATTTTTAACACAAACTGCGAGGCAGAAGTGTCTTCCTGCATCTTAGTGGTGAAGAGGAGTCTGGAGACTTCGAACCTTTCGGATCTCGCCTGCTCTTCAAACAACTCATTAAGATGGAAGATGATGGTATAAGCATCCAAATGCTCATGCTACTTTTGCAGCTCAGGTACCATAGAGGCTAGCATGATGCAACTCGCAAGTTCAGAATCGGTCACATGTTTCTGATAGGCCACTAGCTGGTTTGGAGTTGCACCTTCTGGAGGATGGTTGGGAAGTTGATCTTCAATCACATAAGCAAGCTTCTCTGCCTTGAGGACTATCCTCAGGTTTCGAAGCCAGTCCATGAAGTTCGGCCCGGTCAGTTTATTGGTGTCCAAAATGGAACGCAAGTTTAGAGAAGACATGATCGAGTGATTGACCTAGAAATACAAATTGAGCTTATGTGAGAAGAATGATTAAAGAATGTATCATTATACATTAATAAAAATCCTATTTATTTTTCAAATTGAATAACCCTTTTTATCAATTCGGGAGATCGTAGGAACATCTCCAAATAGGTTGATATCCAACCATAGATAAGAACCACCATGGCTGTGGCCATCAAGTTATTCTTAGCTATGAATGTAGGTAATTATACCGATTACATATCACATATATGTAACTATCACTTTATGCTATCAACTAATTGAATGTTTGCATAAATCATTGGGTTGTTAACTCATTAACTAGTATGCGACATTATACATAGCACCCAATTACACCTCTCTTTACATCGACCTTGGCTGTGACACAACAAATCGATGCTCCAAGCTTAAGGCTGACCCATTAATCAAAAAATAGTTTTAATATGGCTGGAGCTCATTCAACCGTTTAGTCAGGCTTGGATGTGTCCAACAACTATAACTAAGGATTGACCTCTGACTCCAACTGTATTAATCATAAACTAATTCCATGGTTTGAACATGTTGAGGTTCAAGCTGGGCATGGATGTGTCCATCAACCCAAACAAGAAACAAAACTCCGATTCTAACCATATTAATGGAAGGTGTTGGCCTTAATATTTTGTAAGGGGTTTTGGGTCTCATCCTTTCTTTTCTAAGCACATTCATGACATATAATTATGTCATGACTAACGATTTCCTTAATAAAGTATGTATGTGACTTAATTTATCAAGTCCCATGAATTGAATTAGGACCCGGATTTCCTAATTCTAATTTTATATATTATTAAAGGAATTGTTTTGGGAAACAATTTCCTAAATTATCATAATCAATTTCGGAAATAATATGTTTAAGACTTTGATTTCTCTAAATCAAATCTTATTAAATTAAGAGATAGATTCCCTTAATTCAACCACATATTATTTTCATGAAAATCTCATTTAAGAAACTCTATAGGAAACCATTTTCCTAATTAATTTTGGTGACAACAATATGTAAGAGCATCACCTCTTAAATCATATTTTATTCATAAATTTAATTAATTACAACAAATCGTTTTCTAAGGGTGGCTCCCCGAGGCTCAGATACCCAAAGAAAAGTAATTTGTCGTAAATCCAATTTGGTCCGCTTCGGAAGTGTAACTAAATTAAACATGACAATTTCATTTAAAATTGGGAAATTAAATTACAACAACTAACTTTAAATTGGACGGCTCCCCGAGGCTCAATCCAAAATAAAGAATTTTATTGTCAATTTAAAACCCAATTCAAATTTAATTGTCAATTAATTGTTCATAAATTTGTCTAGACTTTCTTGAAAGAAAGTGCCCAAAATTGCGAGATTTCATAATAGATTTTCAGAATAATTGTAAGTTTCTGGTACAAAGAAAACTTACATATTTTCAAAATTGGAAAATTTCTAAAATAGAAAATTTCCAAAATTGGAAAGTTTCCAAAGATGGGAAGTTTTCACAATTATCATAAAATTTCAGAAACTAGGATATTTCAAACGTTTGCGAAATTTCACGAGGATTTCCAAACTTTGAAATTCCTAAATCTAAAATTTATAATAATTGAAATTTTTTCATAATTGAAATTTTTTCCAAAATTGAGATTATGACAAAGTTTTCCACAAAACAATTATATGATTATGTCGAACACTAACCTCGCTCTGATACCACTGTTGGGTCCGGGTGCATGTTGACAAGGATACGAGTTCGTAAAATTTTAAATTTTTACGTGCAGCGGAAGAATTAGCATAAAATAATTTCTCAAATTATTTTAACCACGTATCTAGCATGCAACCTTATGATGTGTGGACATGATCATAAATTAAAACTTTGCGGAAAAGTAAACTAATTTACTTTGTACCTCGCGTAACTCGAAGAAAGGGACGAGATCCAACCGTAGCGTCCCTTGGAAGCTCCGCCTCTATTCGCGTCCACGCCGAGTTCTCTTCGGGATGACTTCGCAAAGCCACGAGTTTTGTGTCGACGAGAACTACTAGATTCTCCAAAGACACAACTAGAATATCAAGAGAGAAGAAAGGAAACTAACCACCAAGAAACGGAATCTAAATTCCGGGAGGGAAGGAGTTGCGATCCGCTTCTTCTTCTTCTTGGTAGGCTTCTCCTTGGTGATGATGACCCACGGCAACCTCAAGGGAGGGTGGTGCGCCAACCCTAGGGTGGATGTGCGCCGACCCTAGCAAGTAGAGGAGGGCGCCGGCCCTAGGAGGAAAGGAGAAGGAGAGAATAAGAGAGAGAGGGAGAGAACTACTAGATCTCTTGATTACTCAATTAGGAATTCAAGGCTTGCCTTTGGTTCCTTTATATAGTAGCCTCTCCCTTGCCAAGTCTCCTTCTTAATGGAATTTTCATAAGAAATTTATCCTATAAATTTTCTTATGAATTATTCCGTTTAAGCCAAGTTTTATTATAACTAACTTTATAATAAAACAAATACATCTCTCCTTTTATTATGGAATAAATTTTTACAAGAAATTTATAAATTTTCTTATTATGAAAAAATCAATTCATAATTGATTAAAATAAACCATTCCATGAATCATTTTAATTTCCATAAAAAGAATAAATTTCTATAAATTTCTTTATATAAATTTCTTTATACAAATTTATTTATCCATAATTTATAAAACAAATCGCGCTAGATTTATTTTATTAATTAAACCAAATAAATTAGTTTTCTCCCCAAGTGGTGGCCGACCAAAACAAAGAGGGTGGGCACCCTCTTTGGTCGGCCAAACCGAGCCGAGCCCATCGCGAATTAAACTCATTTAATTCGCCCAATAAGCCTTCAAAAGACTTAGCCATTTTTAGCTTCCGTTGCGCCTCTGATTAACTCAGATTCGACTTATTTCTCTTGATCGGAAAATCCAATTTTCAACTCGTTTTAAATCCCTCGGATTACTCGTAGTGCGTGTGACTAAATAAGCTTTCGATTTATATTGGCCGTCTATAATCAACTAATTATAGAACGATCATGAGTGGCACCTAGTAGTACATCATGACCCCCAATTAATCGAAAGATCAACGGTTGACCTCAGAAGTAATTCTGAAATCCTTCAGCAGCCCTAATGAATCGTGCCCCATTCCCTTCACCATCTTATATCCACTTGGTTCAAGACTGTTGATGCAGTCTGGCCCTGATTGTTGTTTTGGTGTTGACAACGATTTTAGTTTAGGAGGATGATTATGATATGGAAAATCCTAATCTGGGAGGTTAGGTGGATTATGATTAAGTCCTGATCGAGGATTAGGCATGATATGGAAAACCCTAACCTGGGAGGTTAGGTGTGATGATTGTGATGATTATGATTAAGTCCTAATCGAGGATTAGGCATGATGTTGGAAAATCCTAACCTGGGAGGTTAGGTGTGGAAAATCCTAGCTTGGAAGGCTAGGTGTTGAAAATCCTAACCTGGGAGGTTAGGTGTTGGAAAAGTCTTGATTCGGAAGGGTTGGGTGAAAAGTCCTAGCTTGGAGGGCTAGGTGAAAAGTCCTAACCTGGAGGGTTAGGTGCAAATTCCCATCCTGGAGAATTAGGTGAAAAAGTCCTGGCTTGGAGGGTCAGGTGCCTAGCTTGGAGGGCTAGGTTGGATGATGTTCTAACTCGGAAGAGTTGGGTGAAAAGTCCTAGCTTGGAGGGCTAGGTGAAAAGTCCTAGCTTGGAGGGCTAGGTGAAAAGTCCTAACTTGGAGGGTTAGGTGCAAATTCTCAACTTGGAGAGTTAGATGAAAAAATCCTTAGCTTGGAGGGCTAAGGTGGATGAATCCCTAGCTTGGAGGGCTGGGTAGAGTCACTGGTTCGGTCTGGTGACTGATCAGGGACTGTTGGCACGCTGGTCCTTAGTGGATCGGTCTGGTGACCGATCCAGCTATGTCTGATCGGACTGGTGACCGATCAGGGAGCGCACAGTGAGATTGGGAATCTACTGTGTGGCTCCTGATCGATCTTGAGACCGATCAGGGAGCAGGCTGCTTCCTTGCTGTCTTGCTCCTGATCGGTCTGGCGACCGATCAGGGAGCAAACAGTGAGTGAGTTCCCTTGCTGATCAGAGCCTTGGATCGGTCCGGTGACCGATCAGGAATCTTGGGTTTGATTAAAAAGTAACTGTTCATCTGCTTTGATCGGTCTGGGTGACCGATCAGGATCCAATCTGATCGGTCTGGTGACCGATCATGATTCACCCTGATCGGTCCGGAGACCGATCAGGCGTGTATAGCTGCGAGAGCTGGGAATCCCAGCAAAGCAGTGGATCGGTCTGGTAATCGATCCACACACCCTGGATCGATCCAGTGACCGATCACTTTAATTCAAATTTCACTGTCAGACGTCGTCAGAGCGTCTGATCGTATCCGATTTGCTGATGTATGTGATATGCTTTGTGATCTTCTGCTCTAATGCTCTGATTGAGTTTCAGGTGACAGGGGAGGATTCAAACACTCAAGGAGAAGTCAAAGAGTGCTTTCCTTGGAGCAGGTTTGTCCCTTTTCCCATCTCAGGTTGCAATGGCGAGCTGCGGACTGGAGCTAAGACTGGAGCTCGACTGAGGAGCTCAGTGAGTCCAGAGATAGCTCAGTAGAGGCTGGCGTTGGCAGAGGAGTAGCTGGGAGCTACAGAGATGGTGTCACCTGTCGCTTGGCGGAGAAACAAAAAGGAACGCGAGAGTTGAGTTCAGTATCAGATTCAGTTTTGAAAACCTGTGTGTTCTTGCGTTCTGCTGATAGAAGCTTGCTGTTCTTGAGTTCATCATCCATTCTAAGCAAGCTATTGAGAAGCATTCATCATACTTGAGTGCTTGAAGGAGAAAACAAGAAGCTGGGAGTCCGACAGTGGGAAGACACGAAGCAGACAGGGGTCTGCGTGAGATCGCCACTGGGTGGAGCTCGGGAAGCTTGCTGTGTTTAATCCTTGCTAAGTATTTGAGTAAGATCTTTCTTATTGTTGTTTCATTGTGCTCATTATATATCAATGTTTGAAACACACTGTGGAGAGGTTTCTCCACCGAGAAGGAGGTTGCTTCATATCCGGTGTTAACCGGGGCTTGATCTGCCGACGATCAAGGGTTCGCCCACCTCAAGGGCACGCCAAGGAGTAGGGGCAAGTTATCCCCGAACCTTGTAAACCCTCCTTGTTAGCGATCTTGCTAGTTGTGTGTGCTTTGCTCTCATTTGTTTTTCAGCATACTCTGTTTTCCATTCTTTCCGCTGTGCTACTGATATTTGAGTTGCAGAAATCGTGATAAGTTTTCAAGGGGCAAGCGATTGTCTATATTCACCCCTCCTCTATAGCCATCTCGTTCCCAACAAACAACGATTTTAGTTTAGGAGGATGATTATGATATGGAAAATCCTAATATGGGAGGTTAGGTGAATTATGATTAAATCCTGATCGAGGATTAGGCATGATATGGAAAACCCTAACTTGGGAGGTTAGGTGTGATGATTGTGATGATTATGATTAAGTCCTAATCGAGGATTATGCATGATGTTGGAAAATCCTAACCTGGGAGGTTAGGTGTGGAAAATCCTAGCTTGGAAGGCTAGGTGTTGAAAATCCTAACCTGGGAGGTTAGGTGTTGGAAAAGTCCTGATTCGGAAGGGTTGGGTGAAAAGTCCTAGCTTGGAGGGCTAGGTGAAAATCCTAACCTGGAGGGTTAGGTGCAAATTCCCATCCTGGAGAATTAGGTGAAAAAGTCCTGGCTTGGAGGGTCAGGTGCCTAGCTTGGAGGGCTAGGTTGGATGATGTTCTAACTCGGAAGAGTTGGGTGAAAAGTCCTAGCTTGGAGGGCTAGGTGAAAAGTCCTAGCTTGGAAGACTAGGTGAAAAGTCCTAACTTGGAGGGTTAGGTGCAAATTCCCAACTTGGAGAGTTAGATGGAAAAATCCTTAGCTTGGAGGGCTAAGGTGGATGGATCCCTAGCTTAGAGGGTTGGGTAGAGTCACTAGTTCGGTCTGGTGACTGATCAGGGACTGTTGGCACGCTGCTCCTTAGTGGATCGGTCTGGTGACCGATCCAGCTATATCTGATCGGACTGGTGACCGATCAGGGAGCGCACAGTGAGATTGGGAATCTACTGTGTGGCTCCTGATCGATCCGGAGACCGATCAGGGAGCAGGCTGCTTCCTTGCTGTCTTGCTCCTGATCGGTCTGGCGACCGATCAGGGAGCAAACAGTGAGTGAGTTCCCTTGCTGATCAGAGCCTTGGATCGGTCCGGTGACCGATCAGGAATCTTGGGTTTGATTAAAAAGTAACTGTTCATCTGCTTTGATCGGTCTGGGTGACCGATCAGGATCCAATCTGATCGGTCTGGTGACCGATCATGATTCACCCTGATCGGTCCGGAGACCGATCAGGCGTGTATAGCTGCGAGAGCTGGGAATCCCAGCAAAGCAGTAGATCGGTCTGGTGATCGATCCACACACCCTGGATCGGTCCGGTGACCGATCACTTTAATTCAAATTTCACTGTCAGACGTCGTCAGAGCGTCTGATTGTATCCGATTTGCTGATGTATGTGATATGCTTTGTGATCTTCTGCTCTAATGCTCTGATTGAGTTTCAGGTGACAGGGGAGGATTCAAACACTTAAGGAGAAGTCAAAGTGTGCTTTCCTTGGAGCAGGTTTGTCCCTTTTCCCATCTCAGGTTGCAACGGCGAGCTGCGGACTGGAGCTAAGACTGGAGCTCGACTGAGGAAGCTCAGTGAGTCCAGAGATAGCTCAGTAGAGGCTGGCGTTGGCAGAGGAGTAGCTGGGAGCTACAGAGATGGTGTCACCTGTCGCTTGGCGGAGAAACAAAAAGGAACGCGAGAGTTGAGTTCATTATCAGATTCAGTTTTGAAAACCTGTGTGTTCTTGCGTTCTGCTGATAGAAGCTTGCTGTTCTTGAGTTCTTCATCCATTCTAAGCAAGCTATTGAGAAGCATTCATCATACTTGAGCGCTTGAAGGAGAAAACAAGAAGCTGGGAGTCCGACAGTGGGAAGACATGAAGCAGACAGGGGTCTGCGTGAGATCGCCACTGGGTGGAGCTCGGGAAGCTTGCTGTGTTTAATCCTTGCTAAGTGTTTGAGTAAGATCTTTCTTGTTATTGTTTCATTGTGCTCATTATATATCATTGTTTGAAACACACTGTGGAGAGGTTTCTCTATCGAGAAGGAGGTTGCTTCATATCCGGTGTTAACCGGGGCTTGATCTGCCGACGATCAAGGGATCGCCCACCTCAAGGGCACGCCAAGGAGTAGGGGCAAGTTATCCCCGAACCTTGTAAACCCTCCTTGTTAGCGATCTTGCTAGGGGGAACATCATACTCTCACAAACAGAGTATGCAGAAAAACAAATGAGAGCAAAGCACACACAACTAGCAAGATCGCTAACAAGGAGGGTTTACAAGGTTCGGGGATAACTTGCCCCTACTCCTTGGCGTGCCCTTGAGGTGGGCGATCCCTTGATCATCGGCAGATCAAGCCCCGGTTAACACCGGATATGAAGCAACCTCCTTCTCGGTGGAGAAACCTCTCCACAGTGTGTTTCAAACAATGATATATAATGAGCACAATGAAACAACAACAAGAAAGATCTTACTTAAACACTTAGCAAGGATTAAACACAGCAAGCTTCCCGAGCTCCACCCAGTGGCGATCTCACGCAGACCCCTGTCTGCTTCGTGTCTTCTCACTGTCAGACTCCCAGCTTCTTGTTTTCTCCTTCAAGCGCTCAAGTATGATGAATGCTTCTCAATAGCTTGCTTAGAATGGATGAAGAACTCAAGAACAGCAAGCTTCTATCAGCAGAACGCAAGAACACACAGGTTTTCAAAACTGAATCTGATACTGAACTCAACTCTCGCGTTCCTTTTTGTTTCTCCGCCAAGCGACAGGTGACACCATCTCTGTAGCTCCCAGCTACTCCTCTGCCAACGCCAGCCTCTACTGAGCTATCTCTGGACTCACTGAGCTTCCTCAGTCGAGCTCCAGTCTTAGCTCCAGTCCGCAGCTCGCCGTTGCAACCTGAGATGGGAAAAGGGACAAACCTGCTCCAAGGAAAGCACACTTTGACTTCTCCTTGAGTGTTTGAATCCTCCCCTGTCACCTGAAACTCAATCAGAGCATTAGAGCAGAAGATCACAAAGCATATCACATACATCAGCAAATCGGATACAATCAGACGCTCTGACGACGTCTGACAGTGAAATTTGAATTAAAGTGATCGGTCACCGGACCGATCCAGGGTGTGTGGATCGATCACCAGACCGATCCACTGCTTTGCTGGGATTCCCAGCTCTCGTAGCTATACACGCCTGATCGGTCTCCGGACCGATCAGGGTGAATCCTGATCGGTCACCAGACCGATCAGATTCGATCCTGATCGGTCACCCAGACCGATCAAAGCAGATGAACAGTTACTTTTTAATCAAACCCAAGATTCCTGATCGGTCACCGGACCGATCCAAGGCTCTGATCAGCAAGGGAACTCACTCACTGTTTGCTCCCTGATCGGTCGCCAGACCGATCAGGAGCAAGACAGCAAGGAAGCAGCCTGCTCCCTGATCGGTCTCCGGATCGATCAGGAGCCACACAGTAGATTCCCAATCTCACTGTGCGCTCCCTGATCGGTCACCAGTCCGATCAGACATAGCTGGATCGGTCACCAGACCGATCCACTAAGGAGCAGCGTGCCAACAGTCCCTGATCAGTCACCAGACCGAACCAGTGACTCTACCCAGCCCTCCAAGCTAGGGATCCATCCACCTTAGCCCTCCAAGCTAAGGATTTTTTCCATCTAACTCTCCAAGTTGGGAATTTGCACCTAACCTTCCAAGTTAGGACTTTTCACCTAGCCTTCCAAGCTAGGACTTTTCACCTAGCCCTCCAAGCTAGGACTTTTCACCCAACTCTTCCGAGTTAGAACATCATCCAACCTAGCCCTCCAAGCTAGGCACCTGACCCTCCAAGCCAGGACTTTTTCACCTAATTCTCCAGAATGGGAATTTGCACCTAACTCTCCAGGTTAGGACTTTTCACCTAGCCCTCCAAGCTAGGACTTTTCACCCAACCCTTCCGAATCAGGACTTTTCCAACACCTAACCTCCCAGGTTAGGATTTTCAACACCTAGCCTTCCAAGCTAGGATTTTCCACACCTAACCTCCCAGGTTAGGATTTTCCAACATCATGTCTAATCCTCGATTAGGACTTAATCATAATCATCACAATCATCACACCTAACCTCCCAGATTAGGGTTTTCCATATCATGCTTAATCCTCGATCAGGACTTAATCATAATTCACCTAACCTCCCAGATTAGGATTTTCCATATCATAATCATCCTCCTAAACTAAAATCGTTGTCAACACCAAAACAACAATCAGGGCCAGACTGCATCAACAATCTCCCCCTTTTTGTTGTTTGACAACCCGATTTTAAGTTTAGGGATTCTCAATCAATTTTCCAACATTATGAATCATAGGGGAATCCAGATCCTCCCCCTACAACATGGTCATTCTAAACTTAACCAATCACACTCTCTCCCCCTTTGTCGAACACCGAAAAGGGGTAAGAGGGACTGTTAAGATAAACTCCCCCTCAAACCTAGAGGGTCCCAACTCAAAAATGTGATAATTTGTGGATTAATCATACGAACACATGTGAAAAGATTAAGGTAAGACATAGCAGTCACATGTATCATATGAGAATGAAATATAGTCTCCCAAAGCATGCCATAATATTCATAAGGATCAACTAGACATGGCAATGTAAGCATGAATATGGCAATCGAATAATCATGCAGATAATAGCATGGCATCAACAATAGTAGAGTAAGCATGGCAGATAAAACAAAACACGAGAACATCCAAGCAAGTAGCAAAATATGTGTGACTCGAGGTCACACCAACAATGTCAGAGGGCATATAACCCAAAAGTCATAGTCAAATACATAGATAAAACAGCGGGTATCCGAGCTCAGGTGTCAGTAGGAGGGTCGTCATCGCGCATAAGGTCGTCCATCGTGGCGTCAGCAGGAGCATAGGACCCTGGTGCAGAACTCGCAGAAGGTGCACCTCCAGGGAATGTGTGGGTGCGCCACTCGTCATACCATGTCTGCTGGAGAGTGCGGGTCCCTGAGAGGTCGGTCTCGATCCTGGTCAGTCGGGAATCGAAAGAGCGAAAACCCGAATGAAACTCCTCACGATCTGCCGCCCCCAGCTGAATAAGCTCCTGAACAATCTGATCTAGCTCTGAGATCTGCCATCGGAGATCCGGATCCGGCTCATCATAGTCATCGTCATCAGCAACAGCGGCTGGCGCCTGACCCTGTGGAACTCCCCGTGGTAACTCCCCAAGAACCCTACCATCTTTCCAGATCAACATCCGATCGGGCCGCCGAATAATGATGCCAGACTTGGCGAAGGCACGCCGGCCAAGTCTGCAATCCTGTCGTACCATAGGCACCGTCCGACCCTTGGAAACATCAACACCTACTGACATGAGCCAGTCGGTGATGACGTGACCAAAAGGCATGTAGACAGTGCGGCGGGTGGACTCCTCTCAATAAGACAAAATGGACTGGAAGATGCTCTCCATAATATCGAAATCTGAACGACTGTGCATGCCGTAGAGCATCAAGCAGTGATAGGGTCGGATCTCAGCTAAGGGTTTTGAGGTGATTGGAAGAATACAATTGGTAATGATCTTGAACAGTATATAACTAGAGGGAGACAGACGCAGTGCAGCAAATGTAGGAAAGTCAGGTCCAAGCTCATCAAGACCGTCTGGACGCGGATAACCAAAGAAATACTGATGGATGGAATCGGTGGTAACGTCTGCAAAGGGTGCTAGCAGAGGCTTGGGAAGGTCAGGATAAAGCGAATAAAGATTCGGTGATCGTCGACCACCCAAGTACTCAGCCAAAATCTCATATGAAAAGTCAAGGTTCATCTTCCCGACTCGAGTGGTGAACTCGAAACCCCCTTTAGAGCTTGGTTGTAGGTTGTTGTAAAATTCGGAGACGAGATCATAATTTATGGTTCTCTCTAAAGAAAGAAGGAACCCCAGATTGTAATAAGTAACAACCTCCATAACAGAAGGGCAGTATTCCGTTAGGAAAGGAATGTCAATGGATCTGCAGGGTAAAAGTTTGAATGTCCTAGATTGAAAGGCCTGCTCACAGGCCGCATTTGGGAACCTGGAGCTAGAGGAAGGCTGTGGCCTTCTGGATGAGGAGGAAGGGGCCTTCCCCCTTGGATTTCCCTCCACGCTCTCTTTTCCTTTAGATGATTTTCTAAGGAGATTTGAGTTGATCAGGACACATAGAGTGAATCACACAAGAGTTGATCATCAGAGGAGACCCAATCAAAAGATAGATAAGAAAATTTTGGTCATAAGATGAGGAAGAGGGTCACGGCACAGACACAAGGAACAAGAGATCACAGCAAGAACAAGAACAAAAATACGATTAGCTTCACAAATATATATTTCATGATCTCTTGGAAACGGGAAATGAAGCCAAACACTTACTTTGGTGCCATTGAAATTGTTTGAAGGGATTGGAAGACTCGCGACAGAGAAGAACGCACGTGAAGGAAGAGCCTTCAGGCCGGAGAAACTCGCCCGCAGAGGAGGTCGCACGAGCGTGAAGGAAGACGCAGAGACTTCTCTCGCTCGTTCGCACAGGGTGTTTCGGCGCTAGGGTTCGGGAAAACCAAGATTTGGGGAGTTAATCGGTTGGTGGATCGGTCCACCAACCAGAATTTAATGCAGTTGATCGGATCACCGTTCGATCAGATCGCGTCCAAACCGATCAGATGCGATCCTGATCGGACTGGCGTGGTCCTGATCGGTCTGATGACCGATCAGACGCACTCCTGATCGGTCGGGTGACCGATCAGGATTTAATCAGTAGGGTCTGACGAGAAAACTCTGAGCTCCCTGATCGGTCTGTGGACCGATCCCCACAGGGTGCCAGATCGGTCTGGAGACCGATCCAGGCTAGCTCAGACACTTAGTCAAATTTCGGGAGATCCGACACAGGAAGGAGTCAGATCGGTCTAGGGACCGATCAGTCCTATTCCTGATCGGTCCAGTGACCGATCAGGGTTCTTGATACGACCTGAAATGTTCAGTTTCAGAATTTCTGAAATTTCCAAACGATCTTTGATGGATTTTGTCTAACTTGGACAGGTCTTTATGACTAAAATTGATTCTTGAACAAGAATCTAAAGTCCTTATAGGTTCATCACACACTTTAACCCATCTTAATGGAGTCAAACTCAACCATCAATCAATCAAGCAAATTCAAACAAGTTTCTACTCCAACTTCAAGTTTCCAATCAAGTTGCCTTGATTGGAATGTCCAAGTATGATCATGGAGCCATATACACATATGTTATGCAATGGTTTTCCCCATACTTGGTCACCACCGTGATTATTATCTCGTCAACTCAATTTCTCAATTGATGCAATGACATTTCGAGAAATTGAGTTGAACCTAACATCTCACCCCATATCTACCAAACAAGAACATTTTGGTAACCCTTATAGTTTGTGTGAGATGTTCCCAAAGTTACCCAATTGTTCCCTAACAATTTGAAATAATCATGAAGGGTTTTGACCACAATTTGAACATCATGAAGCCCGACACATTCCCAATTCCCGTCTTAGGAAACTAAATTCACTCTCGGGAAGTGGTTTAGTGAAAATGTCAGCTAGGTTTGACTTTGACTCTACATGTGAGAGTATGATGTTCCCCCTAGCTACATGATCTCTAATGAAGTGGTGTCTTACCTCAATATGTTTTGTCCTCGAATGATGGACCGGATTCTTGGTTAAGTTAATTGTGCTAATGTTATCACATAACACTTGCACACCCTTGTAACCCAATCCATAGTCCTCTAAGGTGTGGATCATCCACAACAATTGTGATATACACTCTCCCATGGCGATATATTCTGCCTCGGTAGTGGAAAGAGCAACACAATATTGCTTCCGACTCGACCAACTTACTAAAGACGATCCTAGGAATTGGCAGCCTCCACTAGTGCTTTTTCGGTCCAACTTACATCCAGCGTAGTCGGAATCCGTATAGCCCATCAAATCAAAAGATTCGGTACGGGGATACCAAAGACCTACACCAATTGTGCCCTTAAGATATCTCAAAATTCGCTTAACAGCAATTAGGTGAGATTCCTTGGCACAGACTTGATACCTAGCGCACATACCTACAGCAAATAGTATATCTGGTCGACTAGCTGTAAGGTATAGCAAACTATCTATCATGCTTCGATACTGAGTTAGATCAACAGGTTTACCACTCTCATCATTGTCCAATTTTGTGTTTGTAGCCATGGGAGTTGTTACCTCTTTTGAATCACTCATATTGAATTTTCGAAGCATTTCATGTGTGTACTTTGATTGGTGCACATGGATACCATCGCGAGTTTGCTTGATTTCAAGTCCAAGGAAGAAAGTCAACTCTCCCACTAGACTCATTTCAAACTCACTCTCCATGTGTCTGATAAATTCACGTAAATAGCCCTTGTTGTTTGAGCCACAAATTATGTCATCGACATATACTTGGGCTACAAATATATTGTCACCATCTCTTCGTAGAAATAGTGTGGGGTCTATTTGACCTCTAACGAAACCCTTTCCAATCAAGAATGCTGACAACCGCTCATACCAAGCCCGGGGTGCTTGTTTAAGACCATAGAGTGCCTTCTTGAGCTTGTACACGTGGTTTGGATATTCGGTACTCTCAAACCCTGGTGGTTGTTCGACATAGACTTCTTCCCTAATTAAACCATTTAGGAATGCCGATTTGACGTCCATTTGAAATAGTTTGAAGCCTCGATGTGCTGCAAATGCAAGCATCAATCGGATGGACTCTAATCGTGCCACGGGAGCATAAGTCTCATCATAATCAAGACCTTCAACTTGACTGTAGCCCTTGGCTACCAAGCGTGCCTTGTTTCTAATGATTTTTCCCTTGTGGTTTAATTTGTTCTTGAAGACCCATTTAGTTCCAATAATAGTGGTCTTCTTAGGCCTAGGGACTAAGTCCCAAACTTGACTCCTCTCAAACTGACCTAGTTCATCTTGCATTGCAATAATCCAATCGGGATCATTTAATGCTTCATCAATTTTCCTAGGTTCAATTTCGGAAATTAGAGCAACTTCATTAGCCTCATTCCTGAAGAATGATCTAGTCCTAACCCCTTGATGGATGTCTCCAACGATTTGGTCTTGGGGATGACTAGAGGCTAGTCTCGTTTGCCTTGGTGTTGGTGGTGCTTCTTGAATGAGTTCACTAGACACAAGTTCAGCCTCAGGATCCGGCTGATCAATGAGTTGTCTAGGCTCACCGTCATCAGACTCATCACCATCAACAATACTTGGAGAATCATTCAAATTTAGTCTCCTAAGTTCGAGTTGAACTCCTTCTACATTATCTGACTGGTCAATTGGTTTTGGACCTTCCTCAAAAACCACATCAGAAGACTCCTCAACTAGTCTAGTTCTCTTGTTGTAGACTCGGTAAGCTTTACTAACGAGGGAGTACCCGACTAGTATCCCTTCATCAGCTTTTGCCGTGAACTTTCCAAGGTGATCCCTGGTGTTTAGGATGAACACCTTACAACCAAACACCCTAAGATGTTTAACCGTAGGTGGTTTCCCAAACCAAAGTTCATGGGGAGTCTTTTCTAAAAACCTATGAATGAGAACTCGGTTTTGCACATAGCAAGCTGTATTAACAGCTTCAGCCCATAAGTAACTCGGGAGTGAGTACTCATTAAGCATGCTTCATGCAGCCTCTTGAAGTGCACAGTTCTTCCTCTCTACAACACCATTTTGTTGTGGTGTTCTAGGAGTAGAGAACTCATGTCTATAACCCTTTTCTTAACAAAATTCTAGAAACCTTTGGTTTTGAAATTCACCTCCATGATCACTTCTTATTGTCTTAATTGTTGATGATTTCTCATTTTCAACCCTTCTACAAAAAGAAATGAAAATATCTAAGATTTGATCCTTATGTTTTAAAAAGAAAGTCCAAGTATATCTAGTGAAGTCATCAATGATAACAAAGTAATATCTACTTCCATTCAGTGATATGATAGTGCTGCAATCAAATAAATCCATGTGAAGTAAATCTAAAGCATTGGAAGTACTTACAGTGCTTTTACCTTTATGTGCAGATTTTGTTTACTTACCCATTTGACACGCATCACATAATTTATCTTTTCCATACTTGATGCTTGGTAAGCCTCGCACTAGTCCCTTGTTGGCCAACTTCCGGATGTTCTTCATGTTCACATGTGCTAGCCTCCGGTGCCAAAGTGTGGACTCTTCTTGTTTTGACATGAAACACTTAGCAAGAGCATTAGTAGCACTTTTAAATGAAACTTGATAAATATTGTCTACTCTTGCTCCTACTAGTACCATGTCCAAGGTGTCATTTTGTCTAACTAGACATTGACTTGGTTGGAAATCAATTGTGTAACCCGTGTCACACAATTGACTGACACTTAGGAGATTAAACTTCATCCCCTTGACTAGAAGGACATTTGAGATTCTAAGACATCCGGATATTTGAATGTCTCCTATTCCTATGACCCTAAGGCTACCATTGTTACCAAATGATACATTACCTCTACTCTTCTTATGAAATGTGGTAAACAATGATCTATCCCCGGTCATGTGTTTGGAGCATCCACTACCAACGAACCAAGTTGATAGATGCTCCCCCTCAATCACAACCTACACAATTCGAAAAATAGAAGTCTTAGGTACCCAAATCTTGGGACCTAATGCATCAACTAAACATGACTTAGGCACCCATGCCTTGACAACTTTCATTTGAGTCTTGGGTGTCCTAGATTGTCTCATGTCAGTCATAGACATGAGAGATACAAAAGAGTGTTCCTTAGGGCGGTAACCAATACCGGCCCTATTGTAGACCGCTCTTTGGGCATTCAAAATCATATCTAAGGTCTTAGAGCTATTTGAGAATTTCCCAAGAATATTCTTGAGCTTCTCAACTTCACTCTTCAAGGATTGGTTTTCCTCTACTAACCCATTATCATGCAAATCACTGATTTCCTCAACCTTAGAGGATTTCAGGCTTACAATCTCATGTTTCAAAGATTTAATTTCATCTTCTAGTAATTCAACATGCAAGTCATCAATGTTATCATCCCTAGAAGCTTTCAATTGATCAATCTCTAATTGCAATGCTTTAACTTTATTTTTGGATTCTTAAGCATA